>LPNX010201119.1:12807-52120 GCA_001517045.1 Pseudotsuga menziesii
TGTGTTGCCTTGTTTGGTGATTTTCAATTCCTGATTTGTCCTGCCTTCACAGGGGTTTGGCACTAGGACTTCAGCCTTATTTATTCTTTGGAAAATCAGGTGTAAATCTATATTTGAGCGTGAGGTTAGCTCACTGTCTGTGTTTTGTAGTATGTGGCATTATGAGGTATGCCATTAGCTTCTAGCTAAGTGTGCACTATTGATCAAGGCTGTTCATTCCTTAGATTGCCTGGCTTATCTTGACTCTATTTCTGTTCTAGTTGCATTACAGAAGCAGTTATGATGTTCACTGTACAATGTATATTGTATATACGCTTCCTTTCTTTGTTTCAGTTTGTAAATATAAGAAGTATTTTTCAAAAACAAAATTTTCTTTTTCTTTTTAGCTTTTCAATATTGATAATTCAGTAGTGTTTTTTGTATTTATTAAATACAAATGCATCTACATTTTTGTTTATGATTGTGCTGATGAATAACTTGATGTATTTATGGAATATTACTGACATCCTATTAAAATGTTGAATTTATGTCATTATTTTGCAGACAATCACAATGTGTTGACAATTGCTACTCTTTGGGCCCCTATTCTTCTTGTAAGTATAATAATCTATCAACAATTCTTTATAGTCTAAAAGGTCATTCAAGGCTTGATTCATGGCAGTGCAGATAACTGGCAGTCTTCTTGAACAAATTTAGTCAGAATAATTGAACACCAGATTATGCCCTTACGGAAGCTGCTGCATCTCTTTTGATTATGTGAATTTATGTTTTGGAAATTTTTTCGTACTTCGTTTCTCCACCATTGTGGGGAGCCTTATTAATGGTAAAGGCAATTGCTGCCTTGTGTGATTCTGTAGATATATGTGTTGGATCTTCAAATTTTTTATACTCTTTTATCTGCTATCGTTGGAGGAGTCATCGGAGCACGAGATCAACTGGGAGAGGTGCATAAAGTCTTTTTTAAGTATCCTTCAAATTGTGAATATGCGCCAGAGTGCTTTAGTTGGAACAACAATTTTACTACCCTTATGTTGCATTTAATTCACTATTAAATTATTAATAGAGCTTGTTCTGTAGTATTTCATTGTTATTCTATCCCCATTATATATGGATACTCCTCTGGTTCCTATACATGATTAAATTCAGTAGGATTTGTCTCTAGGGTCATAAAGTTGTACTGTTGTAATTTGGTCATTTGTGGACATAATAATTTTTTTACGTTTTCTTTCCTTCTTTTTCATGTTAAGTCATCTTACATGTTTACATGAAAATTGTCTATGACACTTTTATATGCTTTCTATAATTTACAGATAAGATCTATTGAGATGGTCCGTAAGCGCTTTGAGAGTTTCCCCGAAGCATTTGTGAGAAACCTTCAGCCACCAATGTTCAACAGGTATGCTTTTCAATGACTCATTAATTTTCTTCTTGAAGGCTTGAAGCTTTTGCTGATATAAGTTCTGAAATTGAGTTTTCATGCATGCGATATAAGAACAACTGAAATTTAGAAGGTTTAAGTATTTTATTGTTTTCTATACTACCTACCAATCAAAATTTTTCTTATTGCAGGCTTCATAGTGATGCTACTAATGCTCAGGTGAAGTATCATACACTATAATTGGATTTTCAAACAAGAATGAAAAATGATTTCCAAGCTGTGTTTCTTTATTTTCTTTGCATGTGAGACCTTAAAAAGTAGAATTGTATTTGTATCCATTCATTTGATGCTATTATTGTTCTAATCTTCTTATAATGCTCAATGTATTGCATATTTGCCCTTTTCTGACCTTTTGGTTTTCTTGGTAGTCTATTTTTAAAATAAATGTAATGTACCTTTCCGTACACATGGTTTCCAGAGATAGTCATGGGCAAAGGCACACGGCCATTTAAGTCCAAAGGAAAAAAATTGTAATGATTGTAAAGGATACTAGATATGGTGATATGCAGTCAAGAAGACACATATATATATGGTAATAAGGGGCATGCCTATTTTAAAGGATACTACCCTATATAATAATTATGAATATAAACAACTGGGATTAGCTATGTTACACACCGTCTGATCTAAGAAGGCTTCGTCCTTGAGTCACATTAGGAAACAACATGAAAACATGTAAACAACGTGGAGGGTAGAAACAATTTTGTTTCTTTGGAACATAAGCAAAGTGCCATCTTTCTTCATAGTGATGTGGATGTTAATGGACAAGAGGAACGATTTTTGTGATTGGATCACAATAAGGTTTTATTGTAAAATTCTTTTTCTTGATTCACGTTTTAGGACACTTCCAATTAACCTTAGGCTAGATATTAAAATCTTCATCGTATACTTTGGTCAATTTTACTCAATCTATTAAATTTTGTCCATAGTGATAAACTGCTTTTTAATTCAATTGACCAAAAGCCTAGTTTTGGACGATGACCTTGAGTATGGCCAAAGGCTGCATCAAAAATGAATCTCTGTTACCAATTCAAACTAATAAGGTTCATTTCCCAGTAAATAATAAAATATCCTGTTATATATAAACAATTATATAAATATAGACAAATATTATAATAAATGAAAATATAATAAATTAAAACTTAAAATTGTATAATTAAATATAAGTTTTAATTAGTCATCAAAGAGTATGACTTTATGTAAAGTCATACTCATATAACTGATAAAAACATATATACACCTGATTTCAAATTGTAAAAGAGATATATGAAACATTTATTTAATAATTACTTCCATATTTTTCATTTCGTATTTTCTTTTTCTCTGCATTGGTATCAGAGCTTGTCGACACTTGTTCCACAAAGCCACTGTCGTCTACGTTTCAGGTCTACCTCCGTTTGCGTTTCAGGTCTGCCACCGTCCCACCAGTTATCGTGGTCCACACTCCTCCGTCGTTCGTTGCATGTCGCTGCTACACCCGTTTGCATCCCGCTCTTCTGCGTGTTTCGGCCATTCTGCAACCTCTTTTTTCTCCTCTCTCTCCCTCCGCGCTCAGCCTCCTTCTCCCCCACGTGTGTTTCCCATCTTTCATGCCTGCGTTCCCATCCGCTCCACGTCCTCTCGCGACTGCTCCACATCTTGCGTTTCCCTCCGTTCCACGTCCTCCCCTCCGCTCCACGTATTGTTCTGCAACCTCAGCTGCTCCCATGCCAGCCTCCTCTTCCTGGAACCTCCACACCCCCCCCCTTGCGCAGCTACTCGTACAGTTCCCAACCTTCGCCACTCCCTCCTGCAACCGTCCCCCACACCTATTCCTCTCTCCTTCCACCACTCCCGGCCTCTGGCTACTTCTTGTTGTCGGCAACTCTCTCGCTTGCTCACGCCTAGTCGTCACCCACGTGCCCATTCTCGAGCTAACTTACATAGGCCACAATGTTTTTTTAAATAATTTTTTAATAATATATTATTATTATTATAATCGATATAATATATTAAAAAAAAATTGTTTGGTTGGGCTCCAACAATCGACAAGAAAAAATCAAGGTTAAGCATGGAAAAAATTGTTGTACTTGCCAGAATGGGAGATGTCAATGCCAGATTGGACCAATTGGGTGAAAAAGTCAACAAAAAGTATGCAGAATTCAAGGCGGAATTCGACAAAAATAATAATGCATTAACAAGACTCAAGCCATGAATAGAGAAATGATTTAGTGCATTGAAGGCAGATCAAAAGAACACTCAAGAGTCTCTCGACAATATCTTTGCCAAATTACCACTGCACACTTCGTTTCCCCCACCTAGCTATAATCCACCTGTAGATCCCTTCAATACACCTCCAATTACGCCTAAAACGCCAGGACAACACGACATGACGCTTCACCTTATTGCCAAAATTGCCTTATGTACTCATGAGGGCCATTATGAGTTCAAGGTAATGCCTTTTGGGTTAACTAACGCTCCAACCACCTTCCAAGCCGCAATGAGCGAAATGTTCCAGCCATATTTGAGAAAGTTCGTATTAGTGTTTTTTGATGATATCCTCATATATAGCAAAACTTGGAGAGATCATGTTCAACACTTAGATAAAGTACTAATCATCTTGGACGAACATTGATTTTTTGGAAAAATGTCAAAATGAAGTTTTGGAAAAGAAGTGGACTGTCTTGGCCATATAATATCGAAGGAAGGAGTCAAAGTTGATCCCAGTAAGATCAAGGAAAACATCGAGTGGGCCAAACCAGATAACATCTAGAAATTAAGAGGGTTTCTAGGCTTAACAAGGTACTATCGAAGATATGTGAAGAATTACGCCCATAAGAATGCGCCTCTAACAGATTAATTGACGAAAAACTCATTTTGATGGAATGATGAAGTTGAAAATGTTTGGAAGCATTGAAAAACATTATGTCATCAATGCCAGTGTTAGCGACCTTGGATTTCAGAAAACCCTTTGTACTTAAGTGCGATGCTTTCGGATTCGAGATAGGAGTAGTCTCAAAGCAAAGAAGGTCATCCAATAGCATTTGAAAGCCGAAAGCTCAATAAGAAAGAGAGTTTAAAATCCAGGTATGATAAGGAAATGCTTGCCATTATACATGCTCTAACAAAATGGCGACAATATCTCCCAGTGAGCAAAGTCTTGATAAGAACATACCACAATAGTCTTCAATATCTCCTACAACAAGAAACATAGTCAACTAAACAACATAAATGGATAGAAAAAATTGCTACATTTGACATGGAGATACTACATAAGCGAGGAAAGGACAATGTAGTTGTTGATACCCTTTCCCGAAAAGATGAAGTCAAGGCTTATGCAATCTCAGTTGCAGTGACAGACTTGTTGGGTGAAATTCGAGGAGAATACGGCAAGGACCCAGACACCTGCGCCTTAATCAATGATCCTAATTGAGGTCCAAGATTCGAATGGAGGAATGGCATCCTTTGGTATAAAGGAAGGATCTACTTAAGCCCTACTTCTAGGTTTAAGACCAAGGTGTTGATAGAATCTCATGATTTCCCAGCCGCATGACATGTACCTTCAGAGACAATTAATTCAAGAAAATACAGCAGTACTTATCTCTTTTCCCATCTCGAAAAACATGTCGGAAAACACACTGACAACTTGCTGTACGAAACCAAAGAAATTTGCCACGTGTGACTATACAGTTGCCTCGATTTTTGTGCACACACAGCCTTGAAATATGTGCTGTACAGACATCAATAAATGTTGTACCTGCCTTGAAAATCATGTTGTATGGATGTTTAAATTTTGCCTAAAAAACCATGCCTTCTCTCACCTCGAAATTCGTGTTGTATGGACTGTACAACCTGCATTAACTATTGTACGGTCTGCTGCATTAAATATTGTACGAATGCATTGGGATTTGTGCCATTCAGCTGGTATAGATGCCTCGAAATTTGTGCCCTTCCTTTCTCTTCCTGGTTTTGAAAATTTGTGCAAGGGTTTATTCTCTCTATTTTTTCTCTTGCTCTTCCTCTCTCAAAATTCTCTCTTGAAAGTGAACAATGATCTCCCTTTGCCTTTCCCAAGCCCTTTTTGTTTGAGTAACTTCCTCCTTTAGATCAATCGCTTAGATTAAAAGCCAACTACATGAGATTTAGGGCCCATCTCATTTCCTCATTAAAAAATCACTTTTTAATTCATAATGAGAATTTAATAACCACCCTCATTAATGCTCATAAAGCCACTTTTAAAATATAAACTCAAACATTTATTAAAATTTCACTTTATCATAAAGTCATTTTCCCCTTTTATTTGGCTAGGGACCACATTTAAAGTGTTCTTGTCCACCCCAAGGCATGAGTGAACAAACACTTCCTAGGTAAAAAAAAATCAACAGAAAGTCACTGTTTCCAAGGTCATCTACAACACGTTTTTTGAGGTGAAAGTCTGTTTCAGATCTCTGAAATTTCACTGTAATAGATTCCATATAATGGTTGAAAGCGACTGCTGTTTTAAAATTATGAGATTCACTGCCTGTTAATTAAAGTCTTCTTGAATGGGTCAAGATTGACCAACATTTTATGTGTCTAAAATTATTTACAGCCCGGCGTTAATGAGTTTTTTCGCTGCTTTGGGACACTTTAATGCTGTTTATTAACTTCTTAAGGTCTGAAATTTATTCATGGGTGTATGGTGGTAGTTTTTAGACTGTTTAAGCTTAATATTAGTCATATTAAAGTGTTGGATAAATGCTGTTATTGACTATGCATGCATGCACATAGTCTGAGATATGAGTTTTTATCACTTATTTTAACAAAAACTAAAGTTACCCAAATTTGATGGCGACGAAAAACAATTCATTGCATGGATCAATAAAGCCGAAGAATACTTTAAAATCCATAACATACCTTACGATAGCGAGAATATTAAATACACCGCCATGCATTTGGATGGGAATGCAAACAAGTGGTACATGTGGTGGAACACGACAACTCGAGTCTGTTCTTTTAGTTGGAATAACTTTAAGAACGATCTTCTTAAGAGGTCTCAAGGCGTAACCGAGAAAGACTTATTTGCCAAGAGACCTCTTAAGAAGAACTAACTGATGACCAACATCTGCAAACATACATACATGGACTAAAACTGCACATTCGGGATGAGTTAGAATTACATAACACTTCTACCCTGGAGAAGGAAAGACGTAAGGCCAAGATCATCGAGAACAAGTTTAAAAGATCCGTTCAAATTAACTTCAACAAAAACTACTCCAAGAGGAATCCTCCCCAATCAGTGAATACAGGAACTTCAAGATATGCATCACCGCATCTAAGGGAAGGAGCAAAACCCAGTCTAGAAGCCCAGAGGATGAAGGAAGGAAGGTGCAAATATTGTGGAGAGATGAGATCCTAAACATAGATGTTTGCAAAAGAGAAACCCCCAAAAGCTGTATGCTTGCGAAGTCGAAGAAGAAAAAAAAGTCTCGAAAGGTGAAGATTCAAGTGAGGAGGATTCAGGAAATCAGCATTACTGCCACTCAGAACTAGAAGATGATACACCAAAGACATCATTGGCCGCCATTACATGGATATCCCAACCACAAACATTGAAACTAAAGGGACATAAAAAACAACAATGTCTCGATTCTCATAGATACTTGCAGTACCCATAACTTTATTTATGTTAATCTTGCTAAGATATTCAACTTATTCATTTTCCCAATGCCTAACATGAAGGTTATGGTAGCAGATAGCAAGAAGATTGAAAATGTGGGAAAATGTCACAAGGTTAAATTACAAATGCAAGAGTATAATCTAGAATCCGACTTCTTTGCCATACCTCTTGGAGGAGTAGATGTTGTATTGAGAATCCAGTGGTTGCAAACATTGGGTACTTACTCCTCTAACCATCAAGAGAACTTCATCAAGTTCAAATGGCTAGGAAAAAAGTACAAATTGTATGGTTTCCAACCACCCCAAACTCAATTGGTTACATCACATTAGATGGAAAGACTAATTCGAAAAGGAGCATCTTCTTATATAATTCGATGTCAAGAGATGGAGTTGCTAACATGCGAGGGAGATGACTACAACCCACCGGATATACAAGAGCTAATCCAAAAACACCACAAGGTGTTCCAAGAGCTTCCGATGGAGCTCCCACCAAACAGGAAGATTGAGCACTTGATTGAGATAGAACTAGGGGAAAAACCTGTCAATATCAAACCGTATAGATATCTCCATTATGATCACTTTTGTCATCTAATTATCATCGTTTTTCCAATTTCCACTTTTATGCTGTTCAGGCATACATGTTTTGCTTTTTATTATTATAAATCATGAAGCTCTGTTATGATCTAAAAGGAATTTTTATGATAATGTTGTCATACAATAACAATGTGAGTTACTCCATGGTAATTGATATTTGCTCCAGGCATATACAGAGACCACTCAAACCTATGCTTCGAAGTTCTCGCCCTTCTGGAATGAAATTATTAAAAGCCTCCGTGAAGAAGATTACATCACCAATCGGTAATTTTTTTAATTTGTGCATTAAAAAAATTTGACACCAGCATAATATCGAGAGACAGCTTCCATTTGCAAGTATGCATCATGTCTTACATCTAATGCCATTTGTTCAGAGAAATGGAGTTGCTACTCATCCCAAGTAATTCTGGGAGCTTAAATGCAGTACAATGGCCACTTTTTCTTCTATCCAGTAAGGTATATGTGTTGATCTATACATTGCTTTGTAAGGTCATATTTTATAGCTGCTATTGAATGTAAGGCTTGAAAGGAATCTTCTTTTGGTTATTTTCTGAAACATTTTTTCAGGATAAAATTTATGAACAAGAATCAAGTGTTGATGGATCACTGGTTTTTATCTGGAATCAAGTTAGTTGATAATTTTATACCATTACCATGACAGATTTTTCTGGCCATAGACTTGGCTGTGGAATGCAGAGGTTCTCAAATGGAGTTGAGAGACAAAATTTTTAAAGATGAGTATATGTACTATGCTATTGTCGAATGCTACTACAATGTGGAGAAAATACTGAAAGCATTGCTAGATAATGAAGGCAGGCTATGGTATGATCAAATCATGAGCAATAGAAATTTATAAAGCTAAACAAATATAGGCGCCGCTCTTTTATGGCCATTGATGGAAATCTCTTTGTACACATCTGTAGGATAATGCTCTTTTGGGACTTAGTTTGACTTTTCCTAAATGCCAGATGTAAGTCTTTTCAGTTAACTTGATTACAGGGTTGAAAGATTGTTTCGTGATGTAAATGATAGTATACAAGATCAATCTGTGCTTGTCAACTTCCAAATAGATAAGCTGCCTCTTCTGCTATCAAGAATGACAGCATTGACTGGCCTTCTGGTAAGTTTGGATTATTGAAATTTGGTACCTTTTATCTGGGACTTATTTTGAGGTTTTGTTAATTTAGTTTTTGTTTAAAGAACAATTTTCTCTTTTCTGTACATTTGTATGTCCATATTTTAGACTATATAAGTATGTCCATATTTTAGACTATATATAGAAAAGTCTAATATATTCGATAACAATTATTATGAGAAAGTGATTTTGCAAGAGTTCTTCAGATTATTGCTACATTCAATGGAATTCAAAATTCATGACTTCTAGATGCTGGTAATGATGAAAATTGCTTTTTGGTAGTATTAGTGCCATAAACTTATTGGAAACAATTTTTTTCTGGTAGTTGCATATGGTTTATTTTCAAGTGCTGTTTCATACTTATATTGCAAGAAAGGGCCAAAGTCATAGTAATCACAGTATCTGTGAAAGAAACAGATTTTCAATTTCTATTTGAATTTTTGCGTTTGTAAAAGCATAATGGTTACAATGTTTTCTTTGAGCAGATACATGAAGAGAAACCTGATCTAGCAAAAGGGGCTATGAAAGCTATGCAAGATCTTTATGATGTAGTTACTCATGATATCTTGTCATCCACTCTAAGGTATTGGTGTGACTTCATGATTTTGGTTTTGAATGATCCCATAGTTGAAAAAATCACGGAGTTTGACTCTAACTCATCAATCAAACTCAGCTTGCTGCCAAAGCTGAACTGTTTGTTATGGAACAAGGTTTGACTTGCTACAGGCGAGTCAAACTTGGCAGTAGCAAGTTAAACTTGCGAGTACACAGGTCAAATTCTGGCTCTCAAGTTACTCAAGTATTTTGTGGCTTGACGAATTTGACTCACAGGTCCAACCACAAAACTTGGACCAATGCAAGCATAAATGCTAAAGTAGAAACAACAGTCATTTTCAATATATTTTGTTTTCTGAGCTTTTGCCAAGCTGAGTTTCTCATCATTGACTTGTGTTTATTCTTTGTTAACTGGGATTTTGAAATATTGTGATGTCAACATACTTTTTACTGAATTTACCACATCATTGATCATTCGTTTTATCTGTTGATTTTGTAGAGACTCTTATGACACTTGGGGTATTCTCACAAAAGCAAGGATTGAAGGACACCTCTTCTCACAGATGGAATGGCCTAAAGATCCTGAAATTGTATGTTTTCTGACTTGCCACTTTGATTATAATAATTCTGTTGACCTTGAATGAAAGAATGAGACAGTTTTGATTTTGACATGATGGTTGTAGGAAGTAACGCTATTGTTCTGTTTCTCTGAAGCACACAAGCTTCTTGTGGCTATCCACTATATCATTTGTGTTGTATATTTTCCACCAAAATCGAGCTTAATTTGAAATGGATCTGTAGTTTGTTCAACGGATTGCTGTTTTCTTTTGTTTCCTAGTAGTAATTGCTTGTTGGCTGATAACTCTATTCTGAAAAGATCATTTTTATAGAGAAAGATATTTAATTTATTAATTGAAGCTTTCTCTTGATTGTGCTAAGAAGCAAACAGGTAAGATAAGATCAGATAGTTTTATTTATGTCCACTAATGACCGCAAACTAGGTCAACGGGACTGTTGGTTACAATGATGTTCGTGCATGTGGGAGGACCAAACGATCTCCCTTAAAAGAAGTACAATACAAGAAGTAAGACATAAAAGAAGTAAACGTGTACAAAGCGAGCACGGCTGGAGCATGGGAGAGCTCACGCCCTAGCTTCAACTCTGTAGCTCTGCACAAGGGCGAATACTTCTCATTGTGAATAGGTTTAGCTTGTCGCATAGTTAGTTTTGATGATTTCCCATTTGAGCTTGTCAGGTTCCTTAGAAGTCCCTAATATGTATTTTCTAAAACAGCTTCTATTCCCATGTTGACAGTGGAAGGCAAATCTCATCAATGGATTCTCTCTGTCTTTTTCATTTTTTATTGGTTGATGTGATTGATTGCATTTTGTGCCCCTCAACTTCAAAAATATTCATTTGATTTCCTCCTTTGAGTTCTAAATGCAGAAGGAGCAGATCAAGAGGTTGCACATGCTCCTGACTATCAAAGACTATGCTGTCAATATCCCCAAAAACCTAGAGGCAAGACGTCGACTAGAGTTTTTTACAAACTCTTTATTCATGAAAATGGCACCGGCAAAACCTGTACGAGAGATGATGTCTTTTAGGTAAATTCACAGAATTGTACTTATTGTTTGGATGTTAGTGCATGCACAATGTATACTTTATAGCCATTGGAATAATATGACATTTTCTTTGCAATGCAGTGTCTTTACTCCATACTACAGTGAGACTGTATTGTACAGCATGTCTGAATTAAGCAAGGAAAACGAAGATGGAATTTCTGTTCTTTTTTATCTTCAAAAGATTTTTCCAGGTAATGTATTTAGTGTTTGTCCATATCTAAGATATAAATTCTCAATGCTTGTGGATTTCCATAATATCTCATGTTTTGTTATCGTGCTCATTGATATATATATATTATATTATATTATAATATATATATAATATTATGTACATAATATAATATAATATATAATTTATATTGTCTTGATATATATATATATATTATGTAGAGAAACACATGTACCACTACTCACACATACATGTGTATATCTGTCTCTATAAATATGTACATAGAAACATATCAAATTTATAAAATGTTTCATTATCTGATAGGATGGCCAGTTTGAAACTAGAAGAGGATACAATCAAATTGACTTAAACGGACTATAGAGGAACAGTAGAATGGCTGGATGTGTTCTTCAATTCAAAGACAATGACTGTTGGCAGGTGTTATAATATAAACCAAGCAGTAATAGCATCAGTTTGCTGATTTGGCTCTATCGTACTAGAAACTTGACTAGGGGATCCATTGCACGTTCTGTTCCTGTTGTTCTTGCATCTATCCCCGTCTTGGTAGGAAAATACGGTGCACACATTTAAGAATGACAATGGTGGAGAGAAATAGTACTCTCTATTAATAAAGTAAGATTATCTCATCTGATTTACCATGAATTACCATAGGAGACATATTAGTAGCTCCTCTTGTTGGTTGGGTGGTTTAACTACCTAAAATTGATATTTAACATTAGATTGCATTGGTCACAAGTCACTAACACATTAATGTGAAAAGCACGAACGAATCGTAAACGTAAAATACTTTGAGTTTTAAGGTTGGGTGTGACTTTATTATCTTATTAAGTGTTATGTTTTTTTTTAGAAAAATTCATCTTATATTTACAGAAAACTATTTATAATCAGAAAGGAAAAGTAGAAATAAAACAGAGTACTAAGTGTGATCCAAAGATTGGGCATCTTTGATCATCAAAACCCCTTCTGCGAAAAGCTGATGTTGAACGTCATCCTTCCAAATTGAATTGAAAGGAGACAGATAGCTAACCTCCTAATCGAAAAGATTATTGCACCTGATCTTTCATAAAACAAATAACATCACTATACATAGGCAATACCTAATGCCCAGAAAAATGTCACCAACAAGAGTGTGACTATCCAGTGCCAAGTATGAGATACTATCTAAAGCTCTAGAGGAAGCAGTCCCCAACTCCTACTAGCACTCCATTGGACAACATACTGATACTCATAAACCCAACCTAGGCTCTTGCCCCATGAACTGTTTGTTCACTGATGAATGCAAAACCCTCCACCCTCAAACATGACCCCCCTTCATCTTCTCCCCACCTCCGCAAAACCTATTGCCACCTCCTACACTGTTAGAAGTGAACATTCCTCTTCCCAAGGAGAGGTGAACTTTTCATGACCCTTCGCCACTCCCCAAAAACCTTTTGGTGCACCCTTCTCTCTAAACACCATGCAATCTTCCCCACCCTAGACCCCCATTCCATATTCTCCCTCACAACTTCCCTCTACGACATTCTCGGACAACCCCCCATTCGTATATCCTTCCCCACCCCCTCATGCCATCTCTTCTTTTAGAGAGACATCATGAGAGTAGTCAAGGTTATGAGTAGGAACAGAGTAGAAAATTGGCATCCGATCCCTCGAATTGCACATTGTTGATTTATTTAAAAACGTGGTATGCTCTGTTTTTTCCCACTTTTGGACTAGACACATTATTCAAGCAATCCACAAATCGACGTGTTGTTTCGACCCGAACAACTACTAGATTATCATGGTTGGACACACATTCTCCAAGCTTTGTGCCACAATCCATACACACAGCCTTCGTTATGTATGCACCGCCGCGGTTCGACGGACCAGTTGGATGCATCAAAAGCAACGTGGGTGACTAGTTTAAATTAATCTCACTTTCAATTAACCTCCCAACAACAAAAATCCAATGTTGTGTTTTGCTTCATGTGGGAAAATTGTACAGAGGAAACAGGAACAACTGAAAAGTGACCGCAGGGCCCCATTAAGCTACATCCTTGTTGGTGTAGTGTTGGACACCCCCCATGACTCCATTCATCCCACATTTTATTGTGTGCTACCACACTTATTGAGTCTGGACATATTCCCTGTACCCTCACGGTATATCGGGAATCCCCCTCCCTCATAATCCATTGATTAATTCATAAACTAAAATCGACCAAGAACAATTGCAATACATTCAACACTTCAACAACACTCCATTTCAGACTCCATTTTCAGCATTGGTCTACATCACACAATCATAGAATCATAGAACTTTGCCTAAATGGAGGAGTCAAGATCAAGTGACAGTACTTGACTCGAGACTTACCCCCATGGACGCACTTTGTGGCTTGAAGATTTCTGCCACGAAAACGTAACCCTCGTCAGGTGCATGAAAGGAGGCAACAGAGCTGAAGACGTAATATGTTTACATGATGAATAAATGTGGAAAAGACAAAAATGGTCGCAGCATCTTTCAGAAAACATATAAATTATGTTGCAGCTCTTTATTTCAACTCGTAGTCTATTTACTTGAAGATGTACATGGGATCAAGACTCATTGAAGGGAGATGGAGGTAACACACATTCTAGAATTCAAATGCCTCGACATGATATGATAACTCAAATCAAGTAGGGGGCCTCTTTGTACATAAACAGGATCAGATACATGATGGTTGGGAAACACAACTATTTACCCAACTAATATGACTTTCACTGACTACGTCACTGAAGACAAAATAAAGTATATGGAAAAATATGATGAGCAACCAACTTTGGGATAACAAAGAAATATGGAGACGATTTATTTGAGAAGATTGACTTCGAGAAATGCTTTGTGAAAATACATCTTGCTTTTTAAGTATAGACTTGTTGGTATCAAGTTGAGAAATGTGAATAATATTTATCTAAGAAAATTGATTTTGAGAAATAATTGGGAAAATATATTTTAAGTCTAGAAATATGGACTTGTTGAATAGAGATGATTGCCATATGTCATCCAAGTTTGTAAGAAACAATCTGTATATCTGGCACAAGGGAAAGAAAAGGTATTTAAAAGGAAATATGTTTAATTGGGCAAGTGACAAAATGTGATTGGGTCCATTGACTAGTGAAAAGGGCAATCTGTTTAGTTGGGCAAGCAAGAAAATGCGAAGGAGGTGTTTGCTTAGATTTTCTATCTTCTTTTGCTCCTATTATTGGATGTCTGTTTGCTGAGCCAGTTAATTGTGTAAATATTGCTTTTTCCCTTACATGTCAAGTACTCTTTCAGATGAATGGAAAAATTTTCTGGAACGTATTGGTCGAGATGAAACTACACTGGATTCAGAGCTTCAGGAAAATTCAAGTGATCTCTTGGAGTTGCGTTTATGGGCTTCATATCGTGGCCAAACATTAGCAAGAACTGGTATGTTAATTGGTCAGAAGATTGAACAGTTTGCAAGGATCAGAGCAATGCAGCAAAGATAATTTCCCAGTAGAATTTTGTTTCTGATAATTTTTGGTCATCTATGAAGCTTTTGTGATCTAACAAGTTCTAAATTATGCAGTTCGAGGTATGATGTACAACAGAAAAGCTCTGATGCTACAAAGCTATATGGAGAAGCCATTCTATGCGGGTAATGCATTTATTTTGATTCTCGAAATGCCTTGCAAATTTTGATTGTAGGATATTTTTTACCATTTTCTAACACTGATATTTTCAGACATCGAGGATGGGATTTCTGGAGTTGATTTGACAAATACACAAGGATATGAGATATCTCGTGATGTACGAGCTCAAGCAGATTTGAAATTTACATATGTTGTGACATGTCAAATTTATGGGCAACAGAAGCAAAAACGAGCAACGGAAGCTGCTGATATTGCTCTCCTAATGCAAAGGTAATTTAAAAAAGGAAGAAATAATAAGCTTTGCTGATTTGTGTTTTACATTTTGTGATCATGCTTGCTTGAAATTTGAGCTTATAATTAGTGTTTTCGCTATCAGAAATGAAGCGCTTAGGGTGGCTTACATTGATGTTGTGGAGACTCTGAAAGATGGGAAAACGTACAAGGAGTTCTATTCAAAACTTATCAAAGCTGATGTAGATGGTAATGAACAGGTAAATTGGATTACTAGTTTGTATTTTTATGTAAAAGAACAATTGTAGAGGATTTGGAAAACACTAAATGCCTGCACAACTAAGCTATGGAAACAGTAAATGGGGTTTGACATGGTAAAGGAAATGTTTATTAGCTGCACATAATCATGAACCGCGAAACTTTATGGCTTGTTCACGACTTCAATGGCTCACTGGAAATCCACTAAATGCAAAATTAGTGGATAACACCACCCTTTCGATGTCATTCGAATAAGATTCCAATGACTTATGACTTTTGACTTTTGTGTCAATTTGTCTTTTTTTTTGCATTTTTGGGCATTTTGTCGCATTGTTAAGAAATACGGCTCTAAGTGACAAATTGATCACCCGAAACATAGGAAAAGTGGGTCATAGGAAAACGAGCATCCCCACGCCAAAAAGGGATTTCGGACCACACTTATTACAATTTGAATTTTTCCATTTAAACCATTAAAAAATGGCCTAAGTTTTCTCGGAACTTAAAAAAACCCTAAGGGGAACCTAGTGCAATGGTCGTAATGACTCAAGAAGTCTCTAGCATGTTTATATACATCGAGCCATAGACTTTAATAACCTCCTTAGACTTGGACACCCAATTAACTATTCCAGCTTTGGTGGAGCGGTGAAAAACTAAAAAATTATACATCGTTTATTCACTGTTGCATAATTAATAAGGGAAAAAACGCCTTGGAACAGCCATTCAATGTGTAAGTCCTAGGAAATCCAAGTCTGTTACATTATTGACCATGCTAGCACACTTTATTACAACACCCCCAAAGGTTATGAACATGCATTTTATTAAAAAAATCGGGGCCACAACGGGTCTTGATGTAACTACGGAACTTCTGAGCACTGACGATGAACAACTGGCTTGCTCAAGACTTTGGTGGCTCACCGAAAATTCCGTAAGTGCAACTTAGTGGATACCACATTGCATTTACCAAAGGCGGAATGTGTTGGCAAGAGGTTCCTGAAATGGATTTGCAGAGATAAAATTATGATATCCTGCAGTCTCCTTGGGATATTTCTGGTTTACTTTTTCTCAAAATCTGTTGTGCTCATATCCGGAGTGTTCCATAAAGCCTTTAGATTAATCATGCAAATGCTTCCTGTACTATGCTGTTTCTGGGGCTGAAACCAGGATGGAAAAGCAATGGAAACATTCAGAACAACCATTTATAAATGATGGATCCATCAGTAGGAAGGATTTATAATCATCATTAGACATAAATGAAGTCCCATATATGTGTCTTTTTCATATTAACCCCTTACCACAATAAATGAGCTCTGATATTTATTGTGTCTTTCTTTGCAAACTTGAAATATGGCTGATCTGCTCCACAGTAAAACTGGGGCCTAAGAGCCTAGCTCTTGCTTTCCTTTCTTATATATTTTGCCAGAAAATTTTTGTTATGCCCATAATGCATCAATAGTTGCTGCCATTCAGTCATTCATGCTGAGAATGGGCTTAAATTGCACCCAGATCTTAAATTGAACCATTTCACTGCTGTTCCAAACCTGTAGATTTCTCATCAACATCTCCGTAATCGGCAAGAAGTCTTCCATCGACTTCCTCCTTCATGGGCGTGTATAAGCTACAAGTCTGTATCCAACATCATCTGGATTCATCGTCAAGCATACATCAAGGCTTTCTTTGATGCTTCGATCCTTTTCTCAAGGCTTGGAATTTATCAAAAAGCTTCACTAGTTGAAAACACTGCCTATGGAATCACCTTGTGTGGAGTGAAAGTAAAAATTAATATACTGTGTGCAGGTGTGACCGAATAGACTGCTAATCAAACAAGAAACCTCTGTCATTGCCTTGAAATGCTCAGAATACCTCTGACCAGATTTACTGAACCATGGCTGCAAGAAATGAGAGGCTATTCCCAGGGGTAGAGGATTTTCTGCGTAGAACTACCGCTATGACTTTAACACTGCTCAAAAATGCTCCAAAAGTGCCCAGAATTCTCATATTTATCCTTCAGCAGGAACCTAAAGTGCTCAGGAGCAACTCCAGAAACTTTCATGAAGCACCCCAACAAATAGGGGGGTAACATAACCCATTGTATTTCTTTAAGGGTATTTGATTAACTCAGTGACACCTTTGTGTTTGGTCAGACCAAAACAAGAAGACATCAAAAATCAAGTGAAGATATGCTGGAATCCCCCTTAGTCCTTGGCTAAGGTATGAAGTAGGCTCATGAATATGAAATAAATAACCAAAGTTGTGCTAGGATTGGCACTGCTGCAAGATTGCTCTATCCGTTGTTGGATAGGGTTGATGTAATCACCATCTCTGACATAAGCATAGAGCATCCCATCAACCTCTCTCATCATGCTATGAAGCAAGAGGGGTTTTGAAGGTGTCTCCACTAAAAATCTGCAAGCAAATCTCTGCCCTTCTTTTCTGCCATGCAAAATTTTAGATTTGAAAAAAAATATTTAATCCATGATTTAAGGCTTGCTTCCCTCCTTTGGATGGATGGTAATTTTTGCAATCAACCACAATCTGAAAATACCTTTGTTCCATACAAAATACGACCCCAAAAACACATGCTTCAGCTGGGTTTTCATGCAGCAAATAAGTAAGAGATGAAGACATGTGGCTGAAAATTTTCTGTACTTTCATATTCATAAACATGTCCCATATGGTGAAAAAATCAGCTCCATTGCTGAGAAAATATGGCTGATTTTTTTTGAACTTTGACTACTATAATAATGGCCCATAGGCTAAAACAAATCTTTACTATTCATGGGAGAACATGGCTGTTTATTACTCCAATTTTTCTGCATTTATCTTCAACTTTTTTGGCCGTCCGAAAGAGACAAAATATGAAAATTCAGCCCTAAGGCTCTCAATATAGTTGCCATAAATGGGATCTCCTTTAAAATATAAGCAATTTTAATTCCATTTATCATTTTCAATATGGAAAGGAGTGCCAATGCTTTTACACTCATGGTTGCCATCTTCTTTCTCACACAAGGGGATGGGCACACCTGAAAAGTCATCATCTTTCAAAGGTTTCTCTATGATAATCAGCCCTCTCAAAATCATCAAAATTTGCATTATTAAAATCAGATATTTGAGAGGGAGAATGGTTTACCAAACCGTTGTCTTCAAAAGAAGATGAAATGGATGTTTGAGTGCCTTCAACGCCCATAGCTTCTTCATGAGGAGCTGAAATAGAATCTTCAATGACCTTATCATCCCTGTCTTCTTCCAGGTCTGAAATACTATGCAAATGTGGCTCATGAAATGAATAAGAAGTTGGGTTCTTCCTGGACTCCTCATCATATATGTCATGGAAACTATGTGAAATTCAAGGTTTGTCTACCATGTGGTGTTGTTTATACCATCCATTTTGCAGATTTGATATGCTAGAAATCACAAATTAATTCTACTGCAATTAGGGCTTCA
This sequence comes from Pseudotsuga menziesii, assembly GCA_001517045.1. Classification (NCBI taxonomy): domain Eukaryota; kingdom Viridiplantae; phylum Streptophyta; class Pinopsida; order Pinales; family Pinaceae; genus Pseudotsuga; species Pseudotsuga menziesii. The sequence goes on from LPNX010201119.1 coordinate 31,542, forward strand.
AAAAGACAGATTTGTCACTGAAGGAGACTAAAATGAGGTGCCGACTGTTTACTTTTCTTGCTGTTTTAATTTTCAGATTGGTACATTTATCTTATGTCATTTCATTGAAAGGATACATTATGCATTAAATTTTGGAGCAGGATCATACCAAATTCTCCTAGCATGTTCATGAATAGTGCAACTTTGGAAAGGCCTACAATCTCATAAATTTCTAGCAATTAGGTTTAGCAGCCATAGGTAAACCTTGCATGTTAAAAAACAATTTTTCCATTTCACATCTATATACTTCCAGCCCTCTTAGTCAATCGTGAATCCATATGCCAAGTTAGTCATAGGTATAGTCATACACCTCCAACCACCCATATATTAAGCCTAATCAATCAGATAAATTTCTGTTTTTCGAAAGGAACTCTTCACATCACCTTGAGGCTTATTTGCATAAACTTTAGCAATCCTAATCCTAGGGACACCCTTCTTTTCTCTTCCCTTCTAATTGTTTGTCACTGGATTACTGGCTTGAGCTTCCTGTCCTATAACCCCCTATGCATTTGGTCCACCTGGTGCTGATGTTAGAACTTGAACATTTAACATATTTCCTATGAAGATGATAAGAGATTTCCTATGAAGATGATAAGAGAACTAGACTAACTTTCAGAATCAAATTTCAATTGTCATTATTAAACTCGTCTTAAGTGGCGCTTTCTTGAGGCTCTTTATATTTATATACATTTTCATAATAGCGTTCCTTTCAAAATTACAAAATATACAACTTCGAACTCTGTCCTCGTGAATGTTGCGGGTTTTATATTTCACAATCCCCCATCTTGAGAGTGGTTATGGTTAAACTTGTGCATTAGGATTACTGGAAGAAAACTGATATTTCATTTATTAGCCTCTAATATATGTTGTGGCTGGTACTTATGCTCTTTCTATTGCTTTTTCAATTCAGGAAATTTATTCAATCAAGTTGCCTGGGGATCCAAAGCTTGGAGAAGGAAAGCCTGAGAATCAAAATCATGCGATAATCTTCACTCGTGGAGAAGCTATTCAAACAATTGACATGAATCAAGTAAGCACACTTTTGCACTTGTACATTTTCAAAGGTATTGAAGTAGAGTGTTAGTGTAATTTCTGTTCTATTCGAGATACTTGGCAGAAAAATGACTTTCTTAGTTTGATGGAATATATTCATAATTCCATACATGCTGCAAAATGCAAGGTGTAAAGATGTAATAAATTTCCTCATTATTTCAAAAGGAAGTGATTCTATGCTTGACGGGTAGAGTTCCTTTTTTATATAATATGGGAAGGAGCATAGATTAGCAAATGGGTTGTAAAAGGCCTGTTACCACCCCACTCTGACAGGGGTATCCACAGAGCAGCAGGAAAAGACTATATCATGGCAACAACCTGGAAAAAGTCGGGTCGTGGCCCTGATTGACAGTTTGTATCACGCAGCAAAGTGCCAATAACATGCATTACAATCAATGTATCTCATATGCAATGAAATCAACTAAATAAAGTAAGCTATTGATTCTCTCTACCCCTTTTATAGGAAAATGTAATCTCTCTAGGAATGGCTCTGCTAGGAAAACCAGGCACTAGTGGTGGTGGTCGTCGAGTATGACGTCCTCCTGAAGTGCCTGGAAACTGATGTACTCCAGAAGAACTAAAAGAAAGATGAAGTACTAGACCCTCATTAACCCCTCATCCTCCCATGTCTCGCTCTCCATGTCTTGTGTATCATCCTCTAACCAATCATGGGTCGCCTTCATAATAGGTTCCTCAATCTCCACTCTAAGTTATAATGAATTTAGAATTTAATTTCAAATTCTCTAACTTGTTGCGCTTCTTGATGTGTATTTTTTCAATTACACTCCAATTGCACTCACAGCTAGAAGAGTTACATGTCTGGCTAAGGATCTGAACAACAAGCTTTTGGAGATGGGGTATGTTGTTGCCTTTCACACACCTGGGGGGAACGTGGCATAAATCTTGCCACTCGGTGTGTCCTTGGGGGAAACTCTCGAGTTAAGGATGTCACCTTGTTATTGACTCCTCTGTTTAGGCCAACTCCTAACGAAGCCAAGGGAGCTAAGTTAAACTAGCAGCAACAAGGAAGGTCTTCCTGCATGCTGAAGACTTAAATTAGGAAGCCAATTGTATTTAATTATTTTTCGTGAGGTTACTTTGGAGAAGTAAAAGTTCCATATTTTCTCATAATAAAATCTATATCTAATTGCTGCACTGGTTTTTCCATCTTGGGTTTTTTTGGGGGTTTCCATACCCAAAATAATAGTGTCAATATTGTGATGTGATGTTGTGATTTATTTCTCAATTTTATATTCCATTGCATAGTGTAAAAGATATTCATGTGTGGTTATCAATAGAGATTTGCATAGGAGGATGGCACACTTACACCATGGTGCACTGAAGGATGGCACACTTACACCATGTTGCACTGAAGGATGGCACACTTACACCATGGTGAGCCGTGGCATAGGAGGATGGCACACTTACACCATGGTGCACTGAAGCATTTGAGATAGGCAGTCATTGGAGTTCCTCAGGTATAGGAGGAAAAGCATAACCACTCCAAGGGTTATGCTTTGGGGAAGAACATCAGGAAGCCTTTCGCACAAGTCTAAGGAGCCCTTGGACTTGGTGCATTCGGATGTATGCAAACCTATGAGTGTCCATTCATTCAGTGGTTACACTTACTGTGTAACCTTCATTGATGGCTATTCCAGGAAAACTTGGATCTATTTTCTGAAGGCCAAGTCAGAGGTCTTTGAGAGGTTCCGAGAGTTCAAGACTCTTGTGGAGAACCAAACAGGAAAGAAGATTCAGGTATTGAGGACAGACAATGGGGGTGAGTACACTTCAATGAGTTCATGGAGTATTGTTCGTTTGAGGGGATCAAGAAGGAGCACACTGTGCCCCATGCCCCACAGCATAATGGAGTTGCAGAGCAAAAGAACAGGACTATGGTTGGAGCAGCCAAGGCCATTCTATTTGATCAGGGATTACCACTATTCCTCTCGGCCGAGGCATATAGGACTGCAGTATACATTCAAAACAGTTGTCCCCACACAGCCTTGGGAAGGAAGACACCAAAGGAGATCTTCACAGGCACTAGGCCAGATGTGAGTCACATTCGCATATTCGACAGTGTCTGTTATTGTCATGTTCATGCTGACAATAGGAAGAAGCTGGATCCTTCTGGAGAGAAGGGGCTACTTGTTGGGTACAACAAGATTTCGAAGGCATATAGAGTTTACATTCCAGCTCGCAGGAGGATTATTGTGAGCAGGGATGTCCAGTTCGATGAGGATAGGGACTTACGGAGATCTCTAGACTTACCAGCAGAGCAATAGCCAGCACAGGAGTCGGGAGTCAAGTTGGAGGAGCCAGGTGTACAGGTACATGTACAGACGCAGAGCACAGGTTCTGGTGGTCAGAGGGAGTCAGGTGGACAGGATCCTTCAGTCATTGACTTGAAGGATGAGTTGCAATAGGAGACGGATATCCAACAGCCACAGCAGGTTGACACTAGGCCAAGGCCTAAGTCGTTTAGGTCCACAATGCAGGATTCTTGGCAGGTAGATCCTCCACAGACATCTTTTAGATGGAGTGTACCACCAGAGAGGCTTAGTTACATGGAACTGATGACAGAGTTGATTAACTCTGAACTTTCCAACTTCAGGGAGGCTACACAACATGATGTGTGGCAGAAGGCTATGGTTGAGGAGTATGACTCCATTATGAAAAACCAGGTATGGGAGGTTGTGCCGAGGCCACAAGAGAAAAAGTTGGTGGGATCCAGATGGATCTACAAGGTGAAGCATGCAGCAGACGAAAGTGTGGAGAAGTAAAAGGTGCGCTTCGTGGAAAATGGGTTTTCACAGAAAGAGGGTTTTTGACAAGAGATGAGAGGCTGATTGGAGACTGCAAGTTCAACCTTGCAGTAGAGTTTGAGATGAAAGACCTTGGGATGATGCATTACTTTCTGGGCTTGGAGGTTTGGCAGAGAGATGGATGCTTCTTCATTGGACAGGGGAAGTATGCAGTAGAGATCTTGAAGAGATTCAGGATGGAGGACTGCAAGCCTACGGCCATACCTCTAGTTTCCAACTGGAGGAAGATTGATGCAAATACAACATAAAAACTAGTGCTGAATTAAAATGGAGTTGTGAAATTTGTATGTGTTGAAATGCTGAAGTAGATGTTTTGCAATTGTCTCTTGGCAAGTTTCAAATTAAGACGAGTGAATTAGATTATGGGGAGGGGAACTCCAAATATACCTGGAGGTACGAAGAGTATGTCCAAAACCCTTATCCAATGGGGTTCCACGCGAGGAATATGTGAGATGGATCAAAGTCTTTGAGACGTGTCCAACACTACATCGATAAGTGTGTATCCTAACGGTGTCTCGAGGTCACTACCCAGTTGTTCCTGCTTCCTCTGTGAACTTTCTCCGTAACGGATTAAATTGAGGCATTGGATTTTCGCCTTGGGAGGTTAATTTAAATGTGAGACTAATTAAATTAGTCACCACGTTGTTTTTTATGCAGCCAACTGTTCGGTCAAACCACAACGGTGTAGAGCATACACAATGGAGCCTTGGTAAAGTTTTAAGGATTTTATGTGCACTGTGTTTGCTTGTTTTTTAAATCCCCAAGAATCTCTTTCAGGCTAAAATCCCTAATCGAGAGAGCAAGGGGTGTAAATTGTACAAAAAGGTAAAGCACAACACAAAAGCAAAAGTTTTCTAATTAGTCCTACCACACATCTCTTTCTCCTTTTGGGTAACTTGGGAAGTCGTAGGGTTAGTATTTGTATTGAATGTGAATAATTTAATAAAATGCAAAACCTATCAAAGTATACTAGCTTGCACAAAGAGACTAAACCAAAACAAGAAAATCATGAAATTTGACACTGACGCAAATCTCCCCTAGGGGATGGGGAGTGGGCTTTGAAGAGCCTACTTGAAAACTTTATTGAATGGTTTACAAAAATATCGAAGGGGAATGCTCTTGCGTCCTTGTTATCTGGGATCCAAAGGCTTACAACAGCTTAAAAATTGACAAAAATCGAAAAGGGAAGTTCTGAATGGCTCAAATTTTGAGATTTGGCCAGCGTTTCCTTCTCTTTTTCGACGAACCTGCAAAAATAAGTGAGCGATTGAAAGTAGAATATGCTCAAAAACACTTTAAGAGTGTCTTTGAACAATTCCCCAAAAATCCTAACTTTTTCTTGGTTAAAAACTTGAAAAGAAATGCTTAAAATAACCAAGGAAAGCAAGCTTTCCTTGCGATTTTGGCTTGCTTTTTAGGAAACCAATATGATATGCACTTTTATGCCAGATCTAAAATTAACCATGCTAGCACATTTTTTACAATTTCCCCAAGGGGGTATGAACATGTGTGTTATCACCGACCTTGTAGTTGCATATGTGAGATGGATCCAAAATGGATGGTAGAGGGACAAGCAACTAAGGAGGTGGAACCAAGATTTCCTCGACTCCCAAATGGATGGTTGTCACGTCAATCGAGGTAGTCTTCGCTTTATGTTATCTTAGCCCAAGACAACAAAGAGGGAGACCTAGATCTACTCCCGATAGGAGAGATCAGACCTAGACACCAGATCAGATCAAGTAGACTTGAGGTACGTAAGGTGTAAGGTAACAGAAACCCTAGATCTATGGATGATGTCACTAGGTGAACTAAGGCTTTGGATTAGGATTTAGGAAGTGTGAGGCTTGATCCAAAGTGGGACACAAGTGACCTATGAAGTAAATACAAGATCTAGGATTGAGGTACTAGCAATAAGTGAAGATATCCGTTGCCTTGGGAAACGTAACCAATGCAGGGAGGGCAAGGACAAGATTGGGGCTATCTAGTACCTATGGATAGACTCGATGAGAAATATGACAATATCAAAGTGCCCGAGTCCCCAAGGAAAAGTCAGATTACAAGGAAAAGAGGCCAAAGAGGGGGTAGCGCTAGTGTTCGAGATCAGTGCCTGTCAGATCTACGGCAATGGGGTCACTATCTGCCCAACGTTGGAGGAGATCCATTTGGGAGATACCCCGATCTACAGACCCAGAAAGGTATTTGGCCGGAAAAGTCAGTCTACAGGGGAAAGCAGCAGCAAGATGGCTAGCGCTAGGGTTTGAAAAGTCAATTTCTCAGATCTAGAGAAATTTGGAGACTTCCAGCTCAGCGTTGAAGGAGAAATGGAGAGAGGGTGACCCAATCTACAAACCCAAGTTGAAATTTTGTTGAAAAAATCAGATCTCGGAAAAGTCAGAAAAATGGTGAGGAGCGTTAGGGTTTGGGAGGTCTGTTTCTCAGATCTAGAGCAAACTAGGCACCTTTAGCTCAGCGTTGATGATGAATTGGTGAGGAGAAGACCCGATCTACAAAACCTAGTAGTGCTTTGTCCAAAGATCGAGCGGTTTATTTTTTAGTATTTTTGGTTTTTTTATTATTATGGAATTTTCAGTAAAATGAAGAAAAGCATGTGTCAATGGATTGAGATCCGGAAGAAAGGAACTGACCTGCAGATCTTACCTGGAAATCCTTGTAGATGCCTTGATGGTGATGATCCCTATCTCGATCAATTTGAGAAGACTTGAGTGATTTTTAAGCCCAACGTTTTGCTCCAAGTGACCACTGCACCCTCTCTCCTGCACAAGCAAACGTCAACAATATCATATTTGTCGTATCATGAGAAAAAGCAAGATCTATAGAAAAGTAACAAGATGTAATCATATATCACAATGAAACTAATGAAAACCCCCTGATATAAGACGAAGCCAATCCAAGCGAGTTGAGGAGCCCTGGCAAAACGCCCAAGTTGAAGTCGCCCTCCAGTAGACAAGACAATGATCCTGAAAAATGATATAGATCTCACACAAATTTCTTGAATGTTAGGAAGCAAAAGACTTTCCAATCACCATCTAAGAACACCTGATGCAAAGGATATCCAAGAAATATCCACAAGAAAGTTTTTCAATTAATCAGATCCAAGAGCCAAAGGCCCCTTACAAATGAGAAGCTCTCTCCTTTAAATAGGAATGAGAGAACCAAAATCCTAACCACTTTCAAAACGAGTGTCTAAGATTAAAAGATACAAATGTCTAATCAATGGTTGAGATGAGCTTAACATACAATACATGGATCAATGTAACATTAAAATATAAAAGTGGACTAGATCACCCAACAAGAGGGTACCCCACTCAACAAGAAATAAATGAAGCACATGGTGGGTCCATAGAGTGTTAACTAACTCCCTTTGGGTGTCCCTGTGGCACAATAAAATAATATAATCTTTTAAATTTATGAATTTGTGTCCTTGAGGAAATCGTGAGCCTCCCAAAAGCTCCAGAAAATAATATAGAATACCCAAAAAATAGGTGTGGGTGCAATCAGGTGCTGTAGCTGCTGGAGAAGGTGCGAAGGACATGACTCTCATCATCATGACTCATCCCATGTCATTTCCTTGCCTCAGTAGCCCAAATCGATTCCTTCGACAACCATTTAATAATTTTTTAATTTGCCTCGGGAAACATGAACCTGCCAAAACAACCTCCTAGGGTGCTTGCGTTGGCCAACTGAGCCTACCAGGCTCTCTGGGATGGGGGTATTATGGTACAATTCAGTGGCTGCACCCCCTATGCCCCATACAACACCCTAGGAGATCCAATAAAAACATCTCCCTGCTTAGACACATCATCCAGTGAAGCAAAACTGCATCAGAAGAGTAAAATGAGCTTGACCATCTCTGCAAGTGCCCAAAACTGAAAACAAGCCGTCTCACTAGACTCAAAAAGTCCAAATCCATCTAGGGCATATACGCATGCCCTTTCCAGGTCTTTGCATGATCATCAACAATGTGCGATAGACAACCTGTGAATGATCAGATAACCAATATAACTCAAGCTACCATCCATATGCTGCAAGTGTTCAAAGGCTAAGACATGCTCTACAAATCATTTAATTAACAATCATAACAAGTAGCAATCACCTCCTTGGCAGTACACCAACCAAATACATATATAGGGTTTTATTTATTATTACTCAGACCAGACTTTGAAGACTATACTCACTTCATAGTTGTAGTCAATTTGGTAGTGAAGGGTGAAGGCTTACAAGGTTAGGACAAAGGATGACCACCAACTCAACATTGTGACACTTTGGATATGGAAAGGGAATACTCACTATAACCATATGCCAGACAAACAACAACACAGGGGATGCCAGTGCCTCCCAAATGGGTGAGCTACTTCAGCGGTGCTTACTCACCTTGACAAATGCTCACAATCCAACTCAATACAAATAAGGCCAGCAATCTTTTAGATAGAACTTTTAGGAACCATTGCTTTTTTGGGCCTTTGATTTTCCACAGCCTTTGTCTTACGCATTTTTTATGCGGATTTTTATTATTTTAGGCTTTGCATTCATGTGTGTTGAAAAACACTACTTTTCATGAATGTTTAAGATATTTAATTACAATATTTTTCAGTGCCAATTTTATTAGGCTAGCCTTTCATTCATGCATGTTGAAAAACACTACTTTTCATGAATGGCTTTTTTTTGCAAGATATTCATTTCATTTCCAAATACATTGTATTGATCGCAGCGCTATTTGTTTCAAATAAGAAAACACATCCTAGGCAACTCAAAGCTGAGACATAAACAAACAGGGAGGTTTGTCCAACAAAGGTTCTAGCGGGGAAAAGTCCTCCATGCCACAAGTCAAGTAGTACGTCAAGTTAAAACAAAACTGGAAGGTAATGGATGGGTGGAGACAATGAATAATGGAACCGACACTAGCAAGCCAAAGTATGGTGGGAAAGACTACCTCTATTCTCCCTAAGGAGGGTAAAACCAATGAGTATAGATCAGGAACTTCCAAATCTGAGTAGGGACATCAATACATAATATAGATACATTCAAGTCCACATATTTATATGACTGCAAGATCATGACATTAAATGCTAATACATGTCACAAAAATCAGTATAAGAGCAATGATAACCATAACACAATATAATATAAACTGAGTCATAACCATGCAAATACATCCATTTGAACCATCATCTGTCTAATGAGAAACACCAATACAAATCTGGGCATCACTAACTGCTCTGCAAATGACTAAATGGCTACATCAGTCCTCAAATCTGAGTGTCCTGAGACTCAGTCCTAACATGGGAGAGTACTATAGTCCACTAACAACATAACGATCCATCAAAGCTGCTCATCTCAGCATCTCATATGCAGGAGATTTGGCTGAAAAATGTACTGAATCTGAAAAATAGAATATGGTAGCCCGGCTACTATATATGTGATAACAATGTGTTACAAAATAAATTAAGAAAAAATTCCTAGAAGAGGCTTGGCTGACTTCTGAACTTTGAAGAATGAACAATTATACTTGTTTTGCTTTGTTGGCTCGCTTGATACAACCAACTAAGCATGACTTAGTAGGTAACAGGGTACTCGTCTCCCATAGGTTTACCACCAACTATTTACAATGAATTGGAGAAATATAAGAGAAGACATTGAAAATTTAAAATTTAAAACAAAGAAAGTAATGAAATTGAATTTTGGAACAAGGTGAAGCTTACTTGGCATTATGTTCTTCTTGTCATTAATAGCCATATCAATGCCAAATGTTCCCATGGCCCTCCTATAGACTTCCAACTTTTTGGAAATATCTGAATGGTTAGCTGCACTTGGCATCATCCTTTGGACACACTCCAAGAAACCATCCATTACCTCTGTATAAAACTCGAAGCCACATGAGTAAGACAACCCCCAAACAAACTTGCTTGGTTTGTGGGATGCTGATTTTTTGTCTTTTCATGTCTTTTTGGCCATTTATTTGGTCTTTTTTTCCAATTTGGAGAGAATTTTGATTTAAGTGATAAATAATCATTCAAATACTCTCAAAAGTGGGTTTTGTGGTAAAGTGGGTGCTTTGACTTAGAAAATGAGCACCTCCATCGAAAATTTGGCTCCCTAGCCAGACTTTTATGGCATTTAAAAAAAAAAATTAAAACATAAAAAAAATCACCGTTTTTACTGGAATTTTTTTGCGGAAATAACCTATGGAGACCTAGCACATGTTCATATGGCTCTAAAATAATGCCTAGCATGGTAATATACATTGACACATGAACTTTAAGAACCTCCTAAGGCCTAACCACCAAGACGACCATTCCAGCTTTGGAAGAGCAGGTCAAAAACTCAAAAATTATACATCGCTTGTTTAGCAGTGCATAATTAACAAGGGAAAAAACACCTTGGAATAACCGGATTGATGTCTAAGTCCTAGGCCTACACATAAAACATGAAACACAAGAAAATTCACTGACAGAAATTTTAGGACTACACATAAAATTTCAGACAATAGTTTTTGGCAAAATGCTCGGGAAAAACCTGTTAGAGAAAGAGTTCTTTTTATTTCTTCAGCAAAATAAAAGTTACAACAGAATTACAACTTATCTCATCTGCAAAACCCAGAATTTTGTCTTGGAATTTGTGCCAAACCAGCAGCGCACGGATTGTATAGACCTCAAATTGCGTGCTACAATACAGACTGTACAGAATTCACTGTACGGATCTCAAATTGTGTGCCATTGTATGGACTATAATGATTTTTTAATGCCTCGAAATCCGTGTCGATGCCTGGAAATGTGTGCCACAGTTTTTCTTCTCCAAAAAATGTGCCCAAAACTGTTGTACGTACCTGTTGTACGGATTCTTGGAATTCGTGCCCGTGTGTTGTTTCTCTCTCCTGCAATTTTCTTCTTCTCCTCTCAAGAAGTCGATTTGCTCTCTCAAAAACTCATGAAAGAATTCTTACAGTGAAAAACCTTTCCCTTGTCTTTTTGTTTGGATGTTGGGGTATGTGAAGAGACATCTAATCCAAGGGCCCACATTGATTTAGATGGATGGATGAGAATAAAGCTAATTTATTTCTCTCCAAAATTAATTTCACTCACCTCACACTTAAATTTATCAAAAAGTCAATTTAATCTTTAAAGTGGAATTAAATACTCGTCTCAAGTCAAGGAAGGTGTCTTGCACCACTCCCAACTTGTTCTTGAAGAAGACAAACTTGTCCCACCCCAAGGATATTGTCAGAATGTCTGCTACCTGCCCATTAGTGGAAATGTACTGTAATTCCACAGTTGCTCCCTGAACATAATCTCGGATGAAGTGATATCTGATCTCTATGTGCTTGGACCTATCATGGAAGACTGGATTCTCAGAGAGTTGAATGCAACTCAGGTTATCACAGTGAACCACTGTAGGCCTAAGCTCAACATCAAATAAATCCACTAACAACTTGCAAAGCCACAATGCCTCACAACTTGCCTGACTGGCTTCCATGTACTTAGTCTACTAGGCTTCCATGTACTTAGCCTTAGCAGAACTCAAAGCAATGGACATTTTCTTCCGAATGAACCACGACAGTGTTGTCAATCCCAAGCTGAAACAACAACCGAAAGTGCTCTAGCAATTCGTCACACTACCTGCCCAATCTGAATCTATGAAGCCAACCAACTCGACACCATCCGAACTCCTGTAGTCCACACCATAATCCATTGTCCCTGCAGGGTATCTCAACGAATGTTTTGCGTCTACCTAGTGCACTCTCCTAGGCTCTATCATGAACTGACTATGAGTGTTCACTACAAAACACAAATTTGGTTTGGTGTTAACCATATACATCATCGAACTAATGAGCTGACGATATAGTGTAGGATCCACCAACTCTCCCTCAGAAGCATGAAGCTTCCTCTAGTTGGTGATCATCGGTGTAGCAATAGGCCTACAGTTTTCTATCCAAAATCTCCTCAGAATATCAAATGCATACTTTCTTTGTCCCAAGAACATATGCCTAGGCTCCTGCGAAACCTCCAATCCCAGAAAAATAATGCATCAACCCATTGTCGTTCATCTCATACTTTGAAGCAAGATCTCTCTTGTAAGCCGTAATGAGTTTCTCTCCACCTGAAATGAATAAGTCATCTACATACAACAGAAGAATGAGCAAATCGTCACCAACCTTGATGAAGTAAATGTTCGGATCAACCATACTCTTCTGAATTCCCATTGACAACAAGTAAGAGTCTATCCTTGATACTAAGCTCTAGGAGCTTGCTTCAGTCCATACAAGGCTTTCCTCAGCCTGCATACATGAGACTCTCTCCCATGAATCTCAAAGCCCTGAGCTTGCTCAACATACACCTCCTCCTATATAAATCCATTGAGAAATGCATTCTTCACGCCAATGTGATGGATCTTACAACCCATTTATGGAGCAATGGAAATCAATGCCCTGATCGAAGAGTAACGAGAAATTGACACAAATGTCTCATCATAATCAACTCCCTCAACCTATGAAAACCCCCGTGCCACAAGTCGAGCCTTAAACTTCTCTACACTGCCATTTGCAACATGCTTTACTCTGTAAAGCCACCAAGAAGTCACAACAGACTTCCCCTCTGGTCTCAGTATAATCTCCCTTACATTGTTCTTCATGATGGAATGGTACTCTTCCATCATGGCATCTCTCCATACATGATGCTGAGAGGCCTCCTCAAAAGTAGAAGGCTCCAAATTGCGAAGACTAGCAACCAATGCCATACCCAACATGTATGGCTTCACAACACTTCTCACGGGTTCCTTGGGCAATCCAAATGACTTTGCTTCCTTCAAGGTGTCACGAAGCCACTTGGGCTTCCTCTTCCCTAAACGCTCCTCCCACACTGATGTATTATCCTCTGAAGAACTGCCAAAAGTGGATGGGCCAGAAGCATGTGGACTAGTAGCTGGTGACCCAACCACTGGTGAACTATATGATCCAATAATTGCAACTACTGAACCTGTGACTGTAAAAACAGAACCTGTCCTTGGAATACCTACCGGCTGAACCATTGTACCTGAAGAATATGTGCCTGTAACCTGTGGTCTCGTCACCCCAGAAACTTGTGACCCTGCACTATGTCCTGCTGAACCGTGTGCAACCACTTGAGGTGTGGAATCCTGTGGCTCCCCTTGCTCTGACTCCTAAGACTTCCTGAAAGCCCTCTCCTCCTCAAACCTCACTTCTCATCTCACAACTACTCTCCTTTGGGAAAGAATGTAGATGCGGAAGGCTTCCAAAGTCTCATCATAACCCACAAAGATGCCCTTATCTGCAGTGGGCTCCAACTTTGTCCTCTTCTCAGAAGGGTCATGTGAATAAGTCAAGCAACCAAATATCCTAAAATGACTCAGCTCAAGCTTCTTTCCATAGAAAGCCTCCCCAAGATTCATGCACCCCAACACTTGACGAGGACTCTTGTTTTGTAGATATACAACTGTGCTACAGGAAGAAAGGAAGACTCTGGTCATGGAGCATAGCTCTCGCTGCTCCCACTATAGCCCGGTTCTTCCTTTCTGCTGCCCCATTCTGCTCAGGGGTATGTAGAAGTATCAAATGTCTCCTAATGCCCTCCTGCCTGCAAAACTCATCGAAAGCAATGGAGGTATACTCCCCTCCATTGTCTGATCCGAGTGCTCGTATCCTCCTCCCCGTTTGGTTTTCCACAAGAGCTTTAATTCTTGGAACCTCTCCAAGACCTCCTTAGATTTCTTGCTCCTCAGGAAGTAGATCCAGGTCTTCCTGGAAAAGTCATCGATGAATGTCACATAATACTCAAAAACCTGACAATGAAACAAATGACATCGGACCATAAAGATCCTAATGGACCAAGTTAAGTACTCTTGTTGAACGATTTTCATTGCTCGAAAAAGTAGTCTTCATGTACTTTCCCAAAGCACACCCCCCGCACACATCACTGTTCTCTGTGCTAAACTTAGGCATACCAGTAACCATGTGTCTCAATATCCTCAGAGCTGGATGATGCAGATCAGACATCCTCCAACGCCACAACTCACAAGGATCACTGTTGCTGCTGTGTGCCAAAGCATACTGGGGCTTAAAAAGTAACGTGTACATCTCTCCACATTTGACTCCAACGATAGAGGAATCAAATAGTCCAAATCCCTTTGAAAAAATGGGTACCTGTCAATCAAGAAAGCACACACCAAGTCCCCTATCCTCAATCATGGACATTGCAATCAAGTTCTTTTTCCATGTAAATTTGATTTTTCTCCTAAACAATATAGGACTGAAACACAAGAAGAGTTTCTACAATATTTTCATGAACAACAAATAAACACATTCACAGATAAATTTATGACGTAGTATTTTTGGCCCAATGACCCAGGAAAAACCCCAACCTCCGAGGAAAACCTGTGAGAGAGAGAAATTTTTATTTATCAGAAATTTTTTTATAGCAATACAGAATTTTTTTCAAACCAACTTATCTCAACCGAAAGAAGTATTTTTCCTCGATTTCTGTGCCACTGTATGGACTGAACAACAGCCGTACGGATGGGCTATACGACATGTTTGTAGTATGTACAGTCTATCTTAAAAATCATGCCACTGAAAACTGCCTCGGGATTCGTGCTCGGTTATTTTGCCTCAAAAACTATGCCGCTAGTTGCCTCAAAAATCGTGTTGCTACCTGCCTCGAGACCCATGCTGTTGTACGGAATCCGTACTTACGTTTTGTATGGACCAGCAATAAATGTTGTTGTTTGCTACCTTGATTTTTGTGCCCTGCTGTTGCTGTTTGTTTCCTCGATTAGCTTGGCAAGAGAAAAAAAAACTCCTGCTGCTATTTTTCTCCTCTTACTCAAAAAATGGTTCTCTCTTCTTTCAAAATGCAAAAGTGCCTCTTCACTTGGAAAACTTTCCTTTTAGGTAAAAAGTTAGGGTGAATGAAAAGCCATCTAATACTAGGCCTCAGATTAGACTAGATGAGTGGTTGTGATTAAAATCACTTATCTCCACAAAATAATTAATTTCACTCACTTTTTAATTTTTCACTTAAAGTGCAATTTATTCTCTAAAGTGCAATTAATGCTCATCTCAGGTTATTAATATAAAGTCCAAGTGACTCAAAACCCTTTTCCTAGTGACTTAGGCAAAAGTCACTTACGGGAACAATTCCTAGGTAAAAAATCAACATCTTAGTGGTCAAATGTGGATGCATCAAGGATGATCCTTTTTGCCTTAGTCTCTTTTTTGTTAAAGGCTGTATGTGCTGCTACATCTGCTGCTGCGGGAACTACAATAGTGTGTGTTTGTGTGTGGTTCACCACTTCATCCCACAATTCATTCCCCTAAAGAATGAAAACTATTCTAGCCTTCCAAGGAGCAAAATTCATAGCCCCATCCAACCTGTCCTCCAACCTTAATCCGATAGCCATCATAGGGAAAAATCTGAAGTCAAGTAAATTCTGCCTACTGAACAAAAAAACTCTGAAAATGTAAGTCTGATTTTTGTCCTCTTCAACAAAATCTGCCCTCTTTTTCAACAAAGCTCTGATACCATGTAGATTTTTAAAGTGTTTTTCGCCAACTGGTTTCAGTCACATTGTCATAGATAAATGCCCAAACCCATAACTTTCAGTTGTTAATGAAATAGACTTTTAATGAACAATTTAAAACATGAAACACAGGAAAATTTTCTGACACAAAATTAGGACAGTTGCACACAAAATTTCACGGTTTTTTTTGGCAAAATGCCCAGGAAATACCCACAAGGGAAAAAGCTGTTAGAGTTCTTTTTATTTCTTCAGCAAAATAAAAGCAACAACAAAATTTCAAATAATCTCATCTGCATAATCCGGAATTTTGTCTCGGAATTCGTGCCAAACCAACAATGTACGCACTGTACGGATTTCATTGTACAGACCTCAAATTGCGTGCCACTGTAAGGACTGTACCTCCAATTGCGTGCCACTGTATAGATTTTTTCCCTGCCTCGAAATTTGTGCTGCTGTTTGGAAATGTGTGCCACTGTTTTTCTTCTAAAAAAATGTGCGCCACTGTTTTTCTTCTAAAAAAATGTGCGCAAAACTGCTGTATGGATTCTTGGAATTCGTACCTGTGTGCTCTTTTTCTCTCCTGCAATTTTCTTCTTCTCCTTTCAAGAAGTCGATTTGGTCTATGCTCTCTCAAAATTCATGAAATAATTCTTATGGTGAAAAGCCTTTCCCTTATCTTTTTGTTTGGATGCTTGGGGTAAGTGAAGAGACATCGAATCCAAGGGCCCACATTGATTTAGATGGATGGATGAGAATAAAAACTAATTTAGTTATCTCCAAAATTAATTTCACTCACCTCACTTAAATTTATCAAAAAGTCACTTTAATCTCTAAAGTGGATTTAAATGCCCGTCTCGAGTCTTTTAATGCAAGGGTCATGTTATTTTTCCCTTTTTGTGACTTAGGCTAATTTTCACTAGGGGGACACATTCCAAGGTACAAAATCAACACAGTCCACATTGAAACTTTATTTTGTAGCTGTACACTACTAGGTTTAGCTGTCGTATTTTGATGTTTGATATTCATTTTACCTTCTATTTATTGATTTACCAAGTTGCATGAATCTTGAAATGCAAAATACAAAACTTCTATGCAAAAGTGTCAGGCTGAAAAACATTCCAGTCAAACAGTTTCTGAACAACCATATCGCTGGGCTACATCTGAGGAGAACTCTAGGATGTGGTTTTCTATGTGTTGGCTCAATGTTGAACTAATCTATATCGAAAATGAGCATTTCTACTGTTTATGAAATATGTATCAGTTTTAGTACATGCAAGTGTGAGGAAAGTTATTCTTATGGGTTTTGTTCACTCTAGAATATTGCTTAAGAAATGATATGTATATCAGGACAACTATTTCGAGGAGGCTCTCAAAATGCGTAATCTTCTTGAAGAATTTCATAGTGATCATGGGCTTCGACCTCCAACAATTCTTGGTGTTCGTGAGCATGTATTCACTGGAAGGTATACTTAAATTATAGCATCTTCAATTTCAAGATTCCCATATCCATAACGTATTTTTGCTTTCTTTGTTTGCTTGGAACAAAGGAATTGAAATATTCTGATCAACTAAAGTCTAATATTGGGTAAATACATATGCAGTGTGTCATCTTTAGCCTGGTTCATGTCTAACCAGGAAACAAGTTTTGTGACTTTGGGTCAACGTGTCCTGGCAAATCCTCTAAAGTAAGTAAAATTTGACTGTGCTTTCCTTTTTTCCCTCTTCAAATACTGCTTATATTTTCATTTGCAGTTAAAAGGTATTGTTGTGATTAAATGGTTAAGCCTGATCTAGAGTTCCATTCTTTGGTTTTCTGTGGATTCTTGGTATTTCAGGGTTCGTATGCATTATGGACATCCAGATGTTTTTGATAGGATTTTTCATATCACACGAGGTGGCATAAGCAAGGCATCTCGGGTCATTAATATCAGTGAAGATATTTATGCAGGTACTGCTGAGTTTTCAGTCGAAAACTCATTTCCTGTGCTTTCAAATTTTAACCTGTTACCACAAATTGCATTTTCCTGGCAGGATTCATTTTGATTATAGAGAGATCTCATTAATAATCTTAAAAACCTATCAGAATTTAGCAACAATTACACGAGAGAAGTAGTCTGCATATCCTATGAGCAACTATATGAAGTCATGGGTCTTCAATACATGCTTTCTTGGACTATACCTCTTTGATGCAGAGTGATATGGATAAGCTTCGTTTTTTGGTCTATCCAAAGGGATCCACATTTTATGCATTCTAAATAATAAGTGAAAACTGTTCCAATATTTTTTAAAACAGTAATGGGTATTTAATAAATAAATACTATCTATATTGATAGACTCCTTACATATAGTAACTTTGTTCACCCCACTTTATTGTGTTACCACTCTAATATAAGTCTCTGAGTAGGTTGTCAGTCTTGTATTTGTAACCAGGGTTCAAATGCCTGACATGTTTAACTTTAGACTTGTCTGACTTTGACATCCATGTTTCCACATGTTATAAGCTATCTTCAGCCACCCCAACTGAGCTAATATTGTTGTACTCAAGTAGACTGTGCTCTTATGGAAACGATTCTATCTTAAATTGGATGGAATCATTTGCATTATGAATCATCCTTAATAACTTGATGCTTGTTTTATGTGTTCTTGACCAATTTTGACCTAGCAAGGGCCACTTTTATTGTTGTTTCAATATAAAAGTCAATACATGAAAACTTCTGTCTTTATTGCTATTTCAATATAAGAGTCAATACGTGAAAACTTCTTTTGATTGTTGATTCAATGCTGTATTCGTTTCGAGTTCATGAGCTTTCTCTTATCGAATCTTTGTAATTTTCCTGTCCCTAACACAATTCTACAATAATTATCGGCAAGAAAGTCATCGATCCCATGTTTTGATAAAAATGGGTTGTTAGTAGTTACTGCTCGACATATTTTGCCAAGGATTGGAGGAAATACAGTGGTGCTAGCAAAATGTTGTATTGGAGTTTGCAAGAAAATGCAAACATGCAAAATAGGCAGTCTAGCAAAAATATGTCTGTTAAATATGTGTTACTGACACATCATGCAATATGCAGGGTTCAATTCCACTTTACGACAAGGAAACATCACTCATCATGAATACATTCAGGTAGCTGTTTATCTGTAATATTTTATTGTTTTCTTTTACATTTATGCACATTTTCCTTTGTTAAGAATGGACCTGTAAATTTGGCATTGCAACAGGTTGGAAAGGGACGAGATGTCGGACTAAACCAGATTGCTTTGTTTGAGGGTAAAGTAGCCAGTGGCAATGGAGAACAGGTCCTAAGCAGAGATATGTATAGAATTGGACAGTGCTTTGACTTTTTCAGAATGTTGTCCTTCTACTTCACTACTGTTGGCTTTTATGTTTGTACGATGGTTAGTAATGAGTTATTTTCTGTAACACATTACTTTTGCAAGTATTTATGGTTTCATGAGGAAGGTCTACAAAGAAGGACTTCTAATTCTTACATATTAATTTCTGATGCAGTTGACAGTCCTGACGGTTTATGTTTTTCTTTATGGTAAAGCCTATCTAGTAAGTATCTTTTGGCGGTGAATTATCAAAATAACTGATATTTATAATGGTGGGAAACATGTGAGTTCTGATAATGTTCTTTACTAGGATGATGAGAAGAAATCCATTCAATTATCTAAAGAATGTATCAGAGAAATGTATAAATTGGAATTTATTGTTAAACACAGTTTGTGATGATGAACATGTAATCAGTACATTTTTGAGTTCATGATTTATGCAGTCCAGTTAGAACAAAATCTTATGGCTTCTTGTTGAGTTTCTACAATTTTTATATCTTAAGGTGTATTATTGAATTTCAATTAAATGCTTTTGTCAGGCCCTGTCTGGTTTGGATATTGCAATCACCAAAAAAGCTCGTTCCTTGGATAGCACAGCCCTGGAGGCAGCTCTCAATACACAATTCCTGTTCCAAATTGGTGTATTTACTGCTGTGCCAATGATCATGGGTTTCATATTAGAACAGGGACTTCTGAAGGTTTGTCAAAATCTAGTAGTGTAGTTTCTTTTATCCGTGGACTACATTACAATATCACATTGCTTTGTCAGCTGCATGTGATTTTCTGTTTACTTGGAAATGATAGATCTACTTCAATTATTTATTCCTCTGGTTGGTTAATAGTGGACTCCAAGAATCTTTTGTACCTAAATTTCTAGGCCCACTAAATAATTGGGGGCTTCTTAGTTCAGGAGAAATATATGCTATTGTATATAATGTTTTCTTGATATTAGTCTAATTTACTTTGCAAGTAGATGAGAATTTTAAATGATACTTTTATTTAAAATTGAGAACAACTTTGACAGAAAATAATTGCTTACTTTCCTTGGTAAATGCACACAAAATTGGTGTAAGTATGCCTTTCTAGTGCATGTAAAATTGAATTCTAATATTTGTTTGTTCAGGCTGTTGTGAATTTTGTGACAATGCAACTCCAATTATGTTCCGTATTCTTTACATTTTCCCTTGGAACAAGAGCTCATTATTTTGGCCGAACACTTCTCCATGGAGGTGCCAAGGTAAGAGTCGTTTCTTCTGGTCTCTCTGGGAGTGTTTAAAAATTGTTACTATATTTTTGGAGGACTGATGTTTTTATAATAACTACTTGATTACAGTACAGAGCAACTGGAAGAGGATTTGTTGTCCATCATATCAAATTTGCAGAGAATTACAGGCTTTACTCTCGCAGTCATTTTGTCACGGCGTGAGTTCAATAATCTTATGTTGATGTTTATCTATTTCATGTCTCTTTCTGATAATTCACATACCTTTTACCCAACTTTGACACATCTTTGAGTTGCAGGTTTGAACTGGTTGTGCTACTCATAATCTATGTGGGATATGGTTATGCCAATGGTGCAGTCTCCTATGTCCTAGCGACTATCACTATTTGGTTTCTTGTCATATCATGGCTATTTGGTCCCTATATTTTCAACCCCTCTGGGTTTGAGTGGCAGAAGTAAGTTTTGATGTTTTTGATATTATTGAAGAAAATTTTGTAGACATTCAGAAGTTATGGCGGACTTGTCAATGTTAGCAATAACTTAAAATAACTATT
>LPNX010201119.1:52333-86188 GCA_001517045.1 Pseudotsuga menziesii
TTCTCTTTTGTGTTTCTGTGTGGAATTCTGATCAGGACTTGTTTGTTCATCGATCTTGTTAGAGATGGATAGTGATCTCGATCAATATTATTTATATTATTAGAATTTGTGGTTGATGAACCCTGGTTTAGGAGACATGAAGTAGAGAAGTGGAAATATGATCCAGCTGTTGACAAGCAGCCTGTGGTTCATTCAAAACAGCTTCAAATTCACACAAATTGCAGCCTGCAGTTGTGATGAAGCCATTTGAAACTGGAGGATACTTTAATGGTTTATATAGACGTTTAGTTGAAGAATGAAGAAAGTTAAAATGTTTCCCATTGAATGAAATACTCCACTTCTCACAAAGTGGCATCAACTTTGTACTCGGGATAGCTCTGATCCAAATATACTGCATAATTATTAAGGAAGTTAGTAGCTCTGATTTTTTGACATAGTGGAAATTCAGGCATATTGTCCTTTGGAGTTGAGTTTATTGGGCTTTAGTTGTTGTTATTACCTTCTTTCCCTCTTTAAGACACACAAACTAGTACTTACCCGTTTTAAGCAGTTGACAAGATAGTTTGGTTCACTGGGCTTTCAGGTCCAGTGGACCCTTAACAACAAAGGTCACATTTGTTTAATTTAATTGATATAGCAATTTCAGCCTTTTGGGCCTTGCAAGTGGTTCCTATTAACGTACTCTTCCTTGTCAAGATGTGATACAATGCTTAAGCTATATATATATTCTTAGATTGATTGTATATGACTCCTATGTGTGTGAATGCATAGTTTCTTTTCAATTTTGATGATTAAGGATGTAAAAATGAAAATGTTTTCTTGATTGATTATTTTTCCCTTTTACCCAGTCTCTAGAATTTTTGGAATTTCTTTTATATCCTGTATTGTGTGAAGAAATTCAGGTATTGGTTCAAGAGACTTTGACTTGAAATCTTGCTTGTTATGAAATACTGGAATCGTTTCCTTATCTGTTAATAGGTCAGGCTCAGCCATTTCATTTCATAGTTGTTTATTCTGGTGTTGTTATTTGTGACATATGCTAATAGATTTTGTATGGAAATATGTATTTGTAGGTACACATTCGCACATTGAGCGGAAGAATTTCTGAGACAATTTGGAGTTTACGGTTTTTTTTCTTTCAATATGGCATTGTGTACAAGCTACATGCTTTTGGAAAGTCAACTAGTCTATCGGTAAGGCCCTCTTATTGTACTTGGATTTTTGTTGAATGCGTTATAGCAAATAGTTAAAATCATATTTTCTTTTGCACCTTGACTTTTGATATTTGACGATACCAAGCTCAAAGAATATACATGTATGCTGCTACAAGCATTAGTGGGGAATTGAGGTAAAAAATGGGCCTCAAAACAAAAAATGTACCATCAAAATCAATTTTATAAGAACCAATCAAATTCTAGATAATGACATCATCCCTTATGGTTGAGGTGGCATTGCTCGAGTTAAAGTTACTTACTTGTCAAATTCTAAATGGTGGATGAAAATCTATGGTTAAGTTTTAACCATACTCATAATGGAAAAAAACACTCATAAATTACTTTCAAATATAATATTTATGTACTTAGTACTCTTAAAGTACTTTCACTTTAAAATACTCTCTTTTGAATATAAAAATATATTATTAATCAAAAGTCAAATATAAATTCAAAAATTAAATTATGATTTACTACTTTGGGATTTTATATAATAAATAAAATTTATTATATATATAAAATTTAAATCATAATAAAGTTATTATATATTATATCACATCATATATTTCAACTTTTATATAATACATATATGACTTTTTTTTTTCCAAGAAAAAAGCGTAATTTAATTATTTGATAACCAAATTACATACTGTAGAAAGGATTTTTCAAGCCCTTTCCGGAGAAGGCATGTTTTCCTGTTTGTCAATAAACAGTGTTTTCAAAAAACATGCTGGAAACTATAGTTTCCGAACTAGTCTTGTATGAGGCAATTAGAGAAAAAATACATTTTGTGAGTCCTTTGCCATTGTGAAAAACTTCGAGTTGAGTTGAGATATCCGTGAACAGTCCTGTTTATCATTCAAAAAAGAGCTGAGACATCCAAAAAAGAGAAACAATGCTGCTGTTTTAGTTCAGCTGTGGCCCCTCGATGAAGGGCATGTGGTAGAACTCATGGAAGGTGTTGTTTATGTGTTCTGTGATCTGCCACTGGCCATGTACCAAAGTTAGGCCTCTTTTGGAGAGCTGATTTGTTGATGTGTTGTGCTCCCTGTAGACATGATGACATTGGAATGAGTCAAAATCATTTAGAATGCGCCGAGTGTCTTCAAGCAAATTACTGAGATAAGAGTTGTGGGAAAGTTGAATTTTATTGACCCAATTTATGATTAGCATTGAGTCAGCGAAGATTTGAATATGATTGCAGTCCCTTTCTTTTGCAAAAGTGAGAAGGAGCTTCAGGGTGAGAAGTTATGCATAATTGTTTGTGCCCTTCCCTAGGCCCAACTGCATTTAAAAGGAATGGTTATTAGAGAGGTGGACTGCTCCTCCACCACACATGCCATCTTTTGAGGCTCCAACAAAGTAAGCCCATGGCTAAGATTTATTCATTGTTTCCTCTCTGAAGATTCTGGGGTCTGGTTGATTGTTTTCTTGGGGGAAGTGGGAGAGGATTTACAGGCTGATTTGGGCAGAGCATTTTGGGCTGGAGGTTTTGTCTTGGAAGATTGCTTTGTTCTTGGCCACCCAAGTACCCCAAATAAAAATGAGAGGCGGAGCTCGATAAAGCTCTGTTTGAGGGTAATTTAGCCAATTTTTCCAAGAGTCTTCAATTGAGTCGCGAAACCAGAGCTGGGGCAGGCAAGTGATGAGAGAAATTTCAGACCTAGATTTCTTTTGAAATGGACAGTCTAGAAAAAGGAGTTGGGTGGTTTCCTCATGTTGCATGCAGAGTGGGCACCTTCTTGGACCTTCCACTTTTTTTTCTTTTCATTCGGTCCCAAGTTGGTGCTTTTCCAGAGAGTACGCACCACATGAAGATCCTGGATTTTAGTGGGCAGTGCAATTTCCAGACTTTTTTCCACCACCAGATATCAACGGCTAACCTGTCAGGTGTTGTAAGGAATTTGTATCCACGTTTTGGCGAGTATCTCCCTGATGGAGCATGGGACCAAATAAGCTCATCCCGTTGATCAGAGATTCACACATGGAATTTTTGAAGAGCGTAAGTGCAGTTGTTCCAAAGAGGCCTTAGCTCATTGTTTAGTCCCAGCTCTGTAGCTGATTTCCAGCCTTGGTTCTATAAAGTGGTGGAGGCATGATCCACCACTTGGTTCAAGTGGAAGAGACCTTGCTCATTTAGGGCCTGGATGAGGGGTGGGGGTGGGGGATATGTCTGCTTTGACTTCCCATCTAGGGGTCTGCGCCAAGATGGACTTGAGTGCCCCGACCTATTTTCCAGACAAGGCCGCTTTCAGCAACGGGGAAGAAGAGGAGCACTTCCTTCTAGATTGTCGAGGCTCCTCTAAGGATTTTTGTCAGGTTTCGAAACCACTCTGTGATATTGTCCAGAAAGATGTATTTTTGACTAACCCCTTTTGTCCAGAGGCTCTCTATGGATAGCAACCTCCAACTCAGTTTTGCAGTCAGGGATTTAGCAAAGAGGTGAATATGTTTTAGGCCCCATCCTCCTTGGGATTTTGGCTTTGCCAGGCTTTCCCATTTGACCCAAGGCGAGACATAGGATGTGGAAGTGCCTGACCATAGAAACCTGTAGCAAATTTTTCTTATATGCTCTAGGATACCCTTGGGGATCCAAGCCAAAGACATCCAGTAGACCGGTATTGCTTCTAGGAACAATTTTATTAGGACCAACCTTCCTGCTTTGGACAACCAATGATGGCTCCAACTTTTTAACCTTTTTTCCAATTTTTCTATGAGCCAACCCCTATCATTTTTGGTGTAACCGTTGGGCTTTAGTTGAAACCCGAGGTATTTAATTCTAGCATCCAACGGTCTGTGCTCGAAAGGGAAGATGTCTGCATACTAGAGTTCTTCTTCTTTTGTTAGGAGGTTGGTTGTGAGGGAAGATTTGTGATTGTCTACTAGCATACCTGTAGCTTTTTTGAAAAGATCCAAGGTCTTTTCCAGGGTTTCTGCATCTCTTCTTCATCCATCGTAGAAAAGTAAGATGTCGACGAAAAGCAGATGGGAGAGCTTGAGGTTGTTACTGAGAGCCAAACCGTTGTAGGTTCCCTGCCCCTTTTCATGAGCTAGAGCTCAACTTAACCCTTCAACCTCTAACAAAAAGAGTAGTGGGGAAAGTGGGAAACCTTGGCGCAACCCTTTTTCATCCCCGAAAAAAGGAGAGGTAGAGCCATTTATGAGGATTGCAAAGGAGGTTGTGGAGATGCAGCTGATGATCCACTTTATGATGTTGTAGTCAAACCCTAGGCGTGTCATTAACATTCATAGATAAATCCAATTCGCCCTGTCAAAAGCTTTTGATAGATCTATTTTGAGAGTGGCTCCTTTGCTTTTTGCAGTTTTTTGGATGTGCCTTCCTTCTAAGAATCCGAATTTCTCCTGGTAGATTACTTTCTGCTTTGCTGGGGTTCCTAAGATTTTCAAGCAGATTGGGAGGTGATTAAAGTCCTTCCTAGGATCCACCCATTGTATGAGATTTAGGTTTTTTTCCAATAAGTCCTCATTTACCAGGAATCGATCCAGTCGTTTCACGATTCTTCCCTCTCCAAATCTCCTATTAGTCCAGGTGTGCTTTAACTTGGTTGGATGGACATCAACCAGCTGCTGATCTCTTAGGAGAGTTTCTAATAAATTAGAGAGAGGACCAATTCTTGTGTTGGGGCCCCAAATTTCTAGGTTTCCCATAGTGAAATTTAGATCTCCTCCCAGGATGAGGTTTTCATTCCTTAGAAAAGGTTTCATCTTTAGATTGTTCCAGTAGGTCTCCCTCTCATTGTACGGTCCGGTATATGTTTACAATCAAGAAGGAGAGGTTTAGGTGTGCATGATAAAAATCAGCCCCAATTCTTGAGTCAGCCCCAAATGTATTGGAGTTTTACTGTCTTCGGATTCTAGCTGAGAGCGAGTCCTCTTGACTGTCCTCTTGCACTAACTGCATGACAGTCGAAAAGGGGAAGGGTGTCTTTCAAAAGGCGAGAGATTTCCTCTTCCGCTCCCAATGTTTCTTGTAATAGAAATAAGTCGGGCTACTACACGCAGAGTAACCGTTTCAGGGCAAGTTTTTTGGCTTTACTTGCCAAACCCTTACTATTGTAAGAGAGTAATTTCATTGGGGTCCTCTATCTGAGGCTTTCACTGCTCTAAGCGCCCCTATTATTGAGTTTTGTTTCCCTTTTGCTACATCCTCGATGGCTCGATTCTAAGCCGAAGAAAGGTGGGAGGGCTTGCCCCTTTCCTTCCCTTTTTTAGGGTTTCCTTGGTTTTTTTTCCAGTCCACAATTTTGAGTGTAAGGAAGTGAAATGTCCCTAGGGCTTAGGCGAAAGCGAATGGAAGGTGATTTTGAGGAAGAGCGGACAAAACTTTGGGTTGGGGTTCTTAGGGGGATAGGAGAGATTGGAGGCGTGGCAGCATGTGGGGGGGATCATGGGTTCTAAATAAGGGCATCAGGAGGTGTTTTGCGAGGTCTCTCACAGATGAATCGCTTCACTATGGTGGGACTGTGGGTCGACAGATAGTGCATTAAACGATACTTCCAGATCTGAAATAGGAGGTCGGGTGTCAAAATTCATACCCAGCAGTTGTGTTGCTTTTGCCTGAAATTCCTGCACACCTTCTTGTTGAGCTTGTTCTGTGCTTTGGGAGGGATCCACGCTATGCGATGGAAGCACAAGTTCCAATGGAATCGCTTCTATACCTAGTGCATTTCTTGGTCTAACCGAAGGGCTCTCCTTGCCAAGGATTTTCCCTTCCGATTCAACCATTCTCTTTCTAGATTTTTCATGGGTGTTTTTAAAAGTGAGTTGACATTGCTTCGCCATGTGTCCATACTGGTGACACATGTGGCAGCGGAAGGGTATGCCTTCGCAGTCCAATTTTTTCCTCCTATTCCTTTGGCCCCAAATAAAAAATTCAATTCCTCTCGCAAAATTGTTCTGATATTTAAGGAAGACAAGGATTTTGGCAACAGACATTCTCCCCGTCTGTTCAAAAGACATGTCCGCATCGATGAATGATCCTAGGGCGTTCCCTATGTCCCTAAAGGATTCCCTCTTCCATAAGCCCCATGGAAACCCTGGCAGCCAAACCCAAATTGGGATATCGTCAAGCTTTTCCATGTCCACATCAAACATTGGGGTCCAAGATTTGAAGAGGATGGGCATGGGTCCAAAGCTCCATGGTTTCTGTAGAATTTTGATCATGTCCACTTTGGTTTGGAGCTTGAACATAAACCATCCCCATGAGGGAACTAGTGTTTCTGGTGAGTAATTCAGAAAACTCCCCCAATTCGTTTTTGCCCAATTCTCCAATAGGTATCTATTGGGGTACTTGCCTCTAATCCACCCTACTAAATTTGTTTCAGCCATTTCAAGGGTTTGCGCAACCGAAACGTTTTTTCTGCAGACCAAATTGGGAGGCTCTTTCGAATTTTTCAGAATCTTGCTCTTCTTTCGCATCTGCGCTGTGACCTCCAGAAGGCTATGGGATTGTTTAAAACGTCCCCAGAACAGGGCCTTCTGCTAGGTCTAGTGAACCTTGTTGGTCAGAGAATTGCAGGATAGAAGCTATAAACCCTTCTGAGATTTGCGTCAAATGGGCTTCTGGAGACGCCTGCTGTGTAGCCGATTTTCTCATATTTTTTGCAAATGACCATTCGATGTCTGCCCACTCCGCATCTAGGGAAAACTCTGAGTTGATCTAGGACTCTAGGTTTTCTTCGGGGGTTGTCTAAACCATGGAGTGTGGGAAAGCGTGCTCAAAAGACTCTGGTTGAAACTCAGAAAGAAGAAGGTCACGGTCTGGTTGCTGGCTTGTTTCAAATAGCGAGAGTGTCGCTTCGCCCAAATTTTGTGCTAGAAGTCTGTAGACGATCTTCTTAGGTAAACCCTCGGTCTCCTCAGGTAAACCCTCTCTGCCTATCATTGTTCCTTTTTCAGTTGCTGCTTCTGCTTCCATTTGCTCGCCGCTGCAACCAGACCCAATTGTCGAGGCTACCGGAGGGTAGGGTTTTGGTGTCTGCATTAGGTTGTCTGTTCTCAACCAGGCTAATTAACCAGTGCTAAATGGAGTCACAAAATTATTGTTGTGAAAGGGAAATGTTTTGCAATTTGTAGTTGGTGAGTTTTATTTTATTAAATGATGAGTGGATTAAGGGGAATAGGGGATTCATGATATACCAAACAGTATCGGGAATATTTCTGGATTCCAACCCAAGTGTCTTCACACAAGGACATGGGAGCTAGATGGAGTCACGGGGGGATGTCCAACACTACACCAACAAGGATATAGCCTGACGGGGCTCCGTGGTCACTTTCTAGTGGTTCCCGCTTCTTTTGTAAAATTTCCCCACAAGTATTGAATTTTGATAATGCCTTATTTTCGTTATGTTTTCAAGGGATGTTGATTTATTAATGTGAGTTGCTTAGTTAAATGTGGAAAGCTTAGAAAGTGCACACTTTCGCTTTTGATTATCCCAAAGATTAGGGTGAACTTGCAATGGGCAAGGGCATACATAGAAGGGAAGATTATTTATTCCAATTGAGAATTGTGAAATGTCCAAAAAAAAGTAAAAATGGTGAGACTAATTACTACAACCAAGAGTTTGTTTCAGGCCTGAATGCCGTACTCGAGAGAGCAAGGTTGGGTTAGTATCCAATTTTGAGAAATGAAAAGAAACTAAAGGAAAGAACTTTGATTGAAATTTATTACAGAAAAGAATAACTACTCTATAGACTTTAAGCAAATAAAAGCTGTAAACCAAACAAAGGCGACACAGGCCTTCTCCAAATGGGGAAGGGGGGTGTGGGGGATTGAAACCCATCGTCTCTTTATTATTTTTATTAAAATGCTTTTTTTATGATGGGTTTGATTTTTGATCTTGGAAAATGATCAAAAAAGGCTTACAAAGCTCGCTTGAAAAAGGGGAATGACGAAGGGGGAATTTGGGTGCTCTGGATGGCCAAGAATTCAAAAATTCGACAACATTTCCTTCTCTTTTTCCTTCAACCTGCTAAAAACCAGCAAGCTAATGATTGTAAATTAGTATATTAGCACAAAAATACAATAGAATACAACATATTTAGTACTTAAAGACATTTTGAAAAAATTGCGATTGTAAGTACTAAAGGAATCGACTTAGATCAAAGCTTAAAGTGAACCTTGAATTGCTTTAGATCTAGTAACTATACATAACACGAAAGATATAAAATGAAACTTTGTAGATATAACTTTTGTTAAGCATAAATGGAACCAAGTAATCGAGAAGAATTTTGATTTTAAAAGAAAGAAAGAGGGTAAATGAGGGAATAAGCTCGAGCTTTGAACTTTGTAGAAAACTTGTAGATGCATGCGGGAGAAAAATCATATTATATCCAAAGTAAAAGTGTTGAATGGGAAAGAAGATGCAACCGAGGTCACTTCCCTCTTTCAAATTGGTGATCTGCACAACTTAAAACATCTTACACAAGCGAGATTAAAACTAGTAAATCTCTATTAAAAGAAACTAAGAGAGCTTTAGTACGACTGAATACGTCTTGATACTCCTATATCTCTGATAATGAAATATAAATAAACAACTCAAAACTATGAATGTTTATCATACGTGCACTAAAAGGCCTTCCAAGCTAGATAAGCTACATACTTAATGCAAAAGTTGAAAAATGCAAAGGGATATCCCCTAGCAGCAACTTAACATTTACAGAAGATTATTGCACCAGATGCACCTCCAAAGTATTCACATTTTATTCAAAAGAGATAAACTTTACAGAGTACAAGAGCATAGCTCAACCTTTCGATCCTTAGACTTGTCGTCTTCTATGAGGAATGGATGCCTGCTTAAATAGCCAAATTGCCAAAGATGGAGTGTATCCACAAGTGGGAGTGGAGTAGAGTTCGAAGTTGAGTTCATGAGTAATTGAAGGGATCTTGATTGAATGGAAATGAAGGAGAGGGTTCCACCTCTCCCAAGAGAGATGTACCCTCACCTAAATGCCAACACCATATCGTGAGAGCCTGACACATGCATCAATGCACCCTCATGGAGAGAGGGTGTAACCTCCTTCATTGCGAGCTCCCCACCACTTGAAACAACCTTCAATCAAATTGCTAATATCACGGAATAACTCGCCTCCAATTTTGTTGACTTTCCAACGTGTCATTCCACATGATTTGATTTCCAAATATTCCATGCGATATTTATGATATGGTGGGCGCATCTCGTTAATTAGATATACTCGCCACCTCATGGAAACTTCATCAAACCAATAATTATGTCTCCTAATTAAGTCACTTTTACTCTTTAAATGAAGTCGCCTCCCATATGAGACAAACCTGCCACCTCATCCACATATTCTAACATGTTCCTTTTGACTTTTAACTTGTGTCATTTGTCACATTTTTAACATTTTTTACGTTTTGATGCCTCATTAAGCAAAAATGCTCCAAGTGATAATTTAAATACCTAAAACCTAGGAAAAGTGAGTCCCAGGGTAAAGAGGACACTTAGAGTGTGAAAACAAGCATCCCTATGCCAAAATCAGACTCCGGACCACACTTTTATTACAATTTGAATTTTCTCATTTAAACCATTAAAAATGACCTAATTTTGCGCAGAAATCTTTTTTTTTTCAGAACTTAAAAAAACCCTAGGGAGACCTAGTACATGTTCATAATGAGTTAAAACAATGTCTAGCATGCTTATATACATTGACACGCGAACTCTAATAACCTCCCAGGGTTTAACCACCAAGACGACCATTCCAACTTTGGAGGAGCGGTGAAAAACTCGAAAATTATACGTCGCTTTTTCAACACTGCATAATTGACAAGGGAAAAAACACCTTGGAATGATCGGATTGATGTCTAAGCCCTAGGAAGCCAAGTATTTTACAAAACGTTTGTCATGCTAGCACGTTTATTACATGTAAACATGTAATTATTTTAAAAACAGGACCACAACTGGACTTGATGTAACCATTGAACTTTTGAGCTCAGACGATGAACAACTGGCTTGTTCAAGACTTTGGTGGCTCACTTGAAACCCACTCAACTGCAACTTTAGTGGATACCATATTGCTTATAACCTAACTCACATGAAATGGGGACACAAGACACAAACCCTGAAACATGACATGGGGGAACATGTGTGTGTAATTTTGTCGAACATTAAGAACATAGAACTACATCAAACACAAATCAAGATGCATTTATTGACATGTTGGGACACATCTCCACAATTTTTTATTGGTTTATGATTTTTTTAGAACTTCATTTTGGTGTCCCAAGTGTTCGACATGGCAGGGAACGTGTTGTCCAACATGCCTATGGACACGTAGTGCTAAAAAGGGTGTGTCCTGCTTTACATAAATTATAACTTTTTTAATGAATGAGTTATTGAATATATCACCGTAAACGTTTTTATCTTCATTCAAGTGATAATTTATTTAACTACCTCCTCAACTAACCTTTATTTTGAGGACTGAGTTATTAAGTGGACAAACTCATCCTTTTTCCAGTTGAAATGCTCTTCTAAATCTTGTAGGAGTTTTGGCAGAAGTTATAGTGTGCCACATGATTGATGGGAACTTTGATTATGGAGCATTGTCATTAGAGATTTTGGCCTATTTTATGACAACTCAAATTTCGAAAAAGGGAGTGGATCAGGGTGAACTTTGCTTCGCCAGAATAAAATAAAATCACTGAAAAGGTTGAATCTGTCCATGTATTAACTCCTATTTTTGATGTTGGGTGATTAACATTTTGTGACCCTAACACGAGAACTCCACCACTTGGTTTGAACTTGATTATTATGTCTTCTTCACAATCTGACCATAAGAACATAAACTGGACTAGGTGTGCATTACAAACGTAACTTGGACAAGGTGTGCATTACAATCCTTACTCCATACCATGGAGCCTCCTACCCCAATGCTCAAAGAAAATCAGGATAGAGGATATTCCACCCAAAGGAAACCATCTTGATAGAACACAATAAAATTTCAAGATTTCAGATTACAATTATTAAGCAAGGGTTTTGATATATAGAGATTTGCTTTCTTATAGGATCATATGGAGGAACGTAAAACCTGGACATAATAAAATTTCAAGGATAACTCAAATTGCTGTTTCGAAAGCGTGCTTTTTAAAGGGGAGATTAACTTTACCATATAATCATATGCAATAATGTAAACCATGCCTACGGATTAACATCATTTGATTAGAATGTTCTAGTTAGTCATAGAGATGAGGTCAAAATTTGTTGAAGTTAAGGGTTGATTAATGTTCCAACTTTACTTGAGTTTAATAGTGGTCATTTTGCATGTAAGGGAAGTTCACCTTTTGGGGGGCTATTAATTTAGCTGTGAATATACGAAGACAAAAAGAATATGTATTCCGCTCTGTAGTTTAAGTCACTTTTATCATATTTTAAATTGTTTTGTTTCTACTGCAGGTGTATGGTTTATCTTGGCTTATACTGCTTGGTATCATTTTGGTTTTCAAGGTTTGTACCTTAGCATAGATTGTTTGAAAGAATTCCATAAATTTTCCAACGTTCTTAGTAGATATTTGAATGTATCTACTTTTACTTGGGTCACAATAATTATCTGTATATTTCTTTTGTTTTTTATTTATTTTTGGAAGTTACATTTTAAGGAATTAGAGAAATCTTTTCATTCTTGTTTTGGGCTGTGCAGGTATTCACATTGAGCAAAAAGGTATCAGTGAATTTGCAGTTAATGGTGCGATTTGTTCAGGGCGCTACATTTATAGCAGTAGTGGCGGGGCTTGCGCTGACCGTTGCTATCACATCGCTGACAGTGACAGACCTTTTTGCTAGTATTTTGGCATTTGTTCCAACTGGTTGGGGTATTCTCTGTGTAAGTTGTCTAAAATTCTTGTTGGGTCGTCATTCAAGTGCTTATTATTGTTTACCTAGTAATTTTGGATCTTATTAAACATATGTTAACACTTGATGCAGCTTGCAATAACATGGAAACCCGTGGTAAAAAGTCTGGGCTTATGGAAGTCTGTTTCTGCAATTGCCAGATTATACGATGCCGGCATGGGTATTCTCTTGTTTATTCCTATCATAGTGTTGTCATGGTTTCCGTTTGTATCAACATTCCAGACGCGTCTTCTGTTTAATCAGGCCTTCAGTCGTGGGCTCGAGATCTCCCTCATTCTTGCAGGGAACAAGCCAAATGCTCAGTTATGATAACGCAGCTCCCCGGCTTTCTTGAGGCTGTATGTCATATTATTGTTAATGATTATTTATCATAATTTCATCTATAAAATTGTATGTATTTGTTTTACCGATACCAACGAAATTTTACTGTGTATCATAGCGATTGGACACCGAGGCATTTTTATGGTTTTGGGACATGTTGGTGACATGGATATCTGCTTGTTGGACATGAGAGGCTGTGAATTATTGAAATCCTGCTTGATATACTAGTTAAAGTTTTAATGGCAGAAAGTCATATTTGGCGTCTTTATGGGGATTCAACTTGCCTGTAAGCGGTGTTAAATGTTCGCTAGAGAAAGAAATTATGTTCATGATATCGTAACGTTGTTATTGTGAAGCAATGATGAAGTTTCTATTAGCTACCCTTGACATAAAACTACAACAATAACCTGTTCAAAGTCATAAAGTCACAACAATAACCATGTATGCCAGTTTTTAATGGTTACTTTTGACATAGAATTACTGATAATTGTGTTCAAAGTTACAAAGTTACAAAGTTACAACATAGCCATGAATGACAGTTTTTTTATGGTTACTTTGACATAGAAATACTGATAATTGTGTTTAGAGTGATTAAGGAATAAAACAAATTTCTTTAGACTAAATTCATTCAAAAGTAATTATATTAAAAAAAACATTAAGAGTTCTTAATGATTACAAAAGCAATTTTAATCTGAACAATGTTAGAATTAGAATTCAAGTTTATATCATATAGTGTTATCCTTCCTGACTGTTATGTGTGATAAATGTAAAAGTTAAGTGGTTAAATCATTGTAAACCCCTTACAATCTTATAAATGTTGTAATATAATTAAGTTTATTATGTGATATATGATGTTGTTTGGTAAGTGTAATATAATTAAGTTTAGAGGTATATGATGTTGCTTTGGTAAGTGTATAGTTATTATGTGTGATAAATGTTATATGTAGAAGGTAGAAGTTGAGTGATTAAATCATCATAATCATTTTACAATTTTATGAATGTTGTAATATATGGTGATATACATAAAAATGTTAAGTGGTTAAGATTTGTGGTTGTATGTGCTGTTTTAAAACTTTTTGTATATTTTTTTTTAATATTGTGTATGCATTTGTATAAACTTGTACATAATATTAAAGTAGATATTATTCTTTGGAGTACAAATTTGAGTCTCAACATTTGTAAAGAATAAAAAGAATGGAAAGTAAGAATAAGAAGCCAAGATAATAAATAAGTAATAAAAAAGGTTTTGAATTAGAGGTAAGGAGATAAAATCAAAGACTTTGGAGAAGAAAGGGTTAATTAGTACAAGATAGCATATGGATATTCTATAAGGAATAATAGACCATGAAAAAATGAATTTTAAATAAAGCAAACACATCAAAACAAACCTATGCCAATGAAACACCCTTGAATCAACCTGTAAACTAAAAATATACGAAGATGCAACCAAAGGAAAATTGTTCTCCATAAGGTCACATAAATGACGATGTCTATCGATTATGTCTTGAAGCATTTGCTTGCACAGCACTAGGAAGTTTTGTTATCCACTAAGTTGCACTCAGGTGGATTTCCAGTGAGTCGTCGAGGTTGTGAACAAGTTCCTTGTTCGTTAGCAGTGCTTAGAAGTTCAGAAGACAAGCTCCTTGTTCGTTATCAGTGCTCAGAAGTTCAAAATAATTTTCAAGGACTGTTGGACTCTTTTTTTTAATAACTACAAGTTCATACCCCATGGGTGTTAGCATAACAAACTTTTTGTAAAGGACCTGGCTTCCTAGGACTTGGACATCAATCTGATTATTCCAAGGTATTGTTTCCCTTGTTAATTATGCAAAGATGAATAGGCAATGTATACATTTTGAGTCTTTCATTACTCCTCCAAAGCTGGAATGGTCGTCTTGGTGGTTAGGCCTTAGGCGGTTATTAAAGTTAATGTGTCAATGTATATGAGCATGCTAGGCATTAATTTTTAGTCGTATGGACATGTGCTAAATCCTTATTTCTATTCAAATTCCAAGAAAAATATTTTTTCATGTATGGTCTGGAGGCGAAAGTTGGCGTGGGAATGCTCGTTTTCACACTCAGGGCATCCTCTTTGTTTTCAGACCTAGTTTTCCAATGATTCGAGTGATTAGATTATCACTTAGAGCCATTTTTTCTAAAGGGGTGACAAAAGGTCAAATTAATGCTAAAAATGCGACAAAATTGCAAGGTCAAAAGGAAAAAAAACAAGTTTAAACATGTGTGATGTGGCAATCATGTCTCATATGATGGACAATCTCTCCCTAAGTGAAAGGCAACCTCATCCAAAGATTAAACACATGAATATCTAAGTGAGGTTTGGACACTTGCGAATCAATCCATCATGAGATGTACACTCACCATCATCTCATGAAATCACATGGATTATGTGGCAATCAAATTGTGTGGAGTGACACGTTGGAAAGTCAACAAAGTTGAAGGCAAGTTATTTATACATGTTAGCGATTTGATTCAAGGTAGTTTCAAGTGGTGGCGAGCTCTTGATGAAGGAGGTTGTGCCATCTCCGCATGAGGGGTGCATCATGCACATGTGGTGCCGCTCTCATGAGGGGCGCATCATGCACATGTGGTGCCTCTCTCATGATGGGCGCATCATGCACATGAGTTGGGTGAGGGCACACCTCTCTTGGAGAGATGACACCCTCTCCATGAGATTCAATCAATAAAGATCCCACCAACTCAATTACAGTTCACTCTTATGCATGCGCCCCCTCTTCTCTATTTGGTTGTTTAAGCATAGCTCTTGCTCATTGTTTGGCATGGTCATAGGGCTAAAGGTCTACTCTAGTTGTATTGTATTGTATTATTTTTTGGAATAATAAAAAGCCTTGGAGGTCTCATGTGGTGCATGGCTCAAGAGTTGGATGATCATTGTCTTATGTTTTTGCTAAGGTAACTTATAGAATTTCTTTTATGCATTTGTCATTCCTTGTCAAAGCTACCCTCATTGAAGGATTAGTATTAATCAGTAGGAGTGAGTAAAGTATTTTCTTTGCTTTCTTAATTAATTTATGTTTAGAATTTTGCATGTTGATTTGCTTATGGGTATGCTCTTCTTGCGCTTAACATGAATTTTAACCTGATTTGACAAGTTTCTTGGCACGTGTGAAGGTTTTTTACAGGTGCTTCTCTTGGATTTGTGTGAGATATTGCTTGCTTCTCTCACTCTCCAAGAACTCGTTGTTAGAGAGGTAGAGTCCCTCCACTCTCCACCAATGGAATCCACGGCGTAAGTATTCCCAAGTTTGAACTCTATTTCTTTCTCTCCCTCTCCTTGAATTTAAATCAAAATTTCTCCTTTGGTTACCTCTTGTTATTTCTTAGATCTACTTACTTTAAAAGGTTAAAATAATTCTAGATCTAATTTATAAGAATGTTTTGCTTAGATCTAAAAATTTATTAAAGTTTTGTCATTTCTCATTTAGATCTAGCGTGGAAATCTACATTTTTTCAAGTTATTTCAAGTAAATCTTAAAGCTTGTAATTTCAGTAGTTTTCTTTTGATTGTAAGTTTAATATCTAGCATCAAAGTGCTTTATTGGGTCTCACAAGTCCGAATTTCTTAGTTCATTGTTTCATCCCTTTACTCTCTAACATAGCATAATTTTCTAATATATTTCTAGTTCGGCCGAATCACTATTAAAGTGATGTTGGACACTTTTTGTACTAATTGTCTTTGCTGGTTTTTGTATTAGGACAACAGAAAAAGATGACTTAGGCACCAATGTTGGCAAGTTCAGTGAACGAAGACATCATTGAACCCTCTTCTTCATTGTTAACATTTCTTCATACTATAGTAACATTTTTCTTCTGATCTTATAAGGAGAAAGAGGGCTTCTTTAAGCATTGTATTTACCATAATAAAGGAGACCAGGTGGGCAACCAAGTGCCCACACCCCATCCTCCTTGAGGGATTTGCACTTGTCTTTTCATGGTGTGAATTTTTCTAACTTTTTGCTTTACTTTTGTAACACAATCACACACTCTGCCTTAACAGGTTGTATAGTTTCTAAAGTAGTTTCAAAGTATAATGTTATGTTTTTCCATTTTTCAAGTAAAGTAATTGGAATAAACATTCGTCATTTCTGTGTATGCTCTTTCTGATCGTGGGTTCGCCCTGATCTTTACGATAACCAAAAGTTGAAGTGTGCAGTCAATAAGTTTCACATCTAATAAAGACTCGCCATTAATAAAATCGAATCCTTGAAAATATACGGAAATTCGGCGTACACGAAGTTTGTCATTTGTGGACAAATTCTTCGGAGAAGGCGAGAACAACTAGAAAGTGATTGTGGGGCCCCGTCAGGCTACACCCTCATGTGGTGTCCTGTTGGACACACCGTCGTGACTCCATCTATTTCGCATCTTCTTGTGAGGAGCCACTTCTGTCAAAATCTGGACACATTCCCTGTACCTCACGATATATCAGGAGTCCTCTTTTCCCTTAATCATTTCATCCATAATAACTAAAACTAGCAAAGATACAATTGCACAACATTTTCCTTACATCACTATTTGACTCCATTAGCACTGGTCTACTTACAATGATCATACTTTTATTTAAGTGAATATTTTGTTGATGGAATATATTATTGTATGTTATTGAGGTTATCTAAATTTTGTGCAAGTCTTGTTTTAGTAATCATTCATTTCAAACTCCTAGACTAATTTCATTTTTTTGTTTCTTACCTTAGAAAGCTTAGAATCTTTTATAGGGACCAACCCCCTTGGCTTCGCAAGGAGTTGGCCTAGATGAGGGAGTTGAGTGTTAAGAGATAGTATCTCAACTCAAGACTTCCCCCCAAGTACGTACCCAGTGGCTCGAAAATTTATGCCACACCAAAACCCCCTAGGTGCATGAAATGCGGCAACATTCTTTTGGCGTCGTTATCGGGACACATTTTTTTATTCCCGGAATACGACTTTTGTTTCTCTTTTTTTGTTTTTGCTTTGTTTGATGAATGTTTAGAGTAGATATTTAATTTTCATCTAGCGAATCCACTCACCTTTTTCAGTTTTTTTTTAATTTACAAAGAAAAGCAAAAAATAGAAATTTTTGTGATTCATTTATGATGCATATTTTTCTTTTCACATGGCGAGTCGGCGACTCCATTGAAGGGATAAAACCCTTGTATCTCATAAAGTTGTAAGTTCGATTGTGTGTAGATGAGCCCATGCAACAATAGATTTTAAAGCTCATCATTTGACAACTACACTCTTTCAGTGCCAAACAGTCCCCATGATCATTGATTTGTGATATGGATATTTAAAGGATAGAAATTGTTGCTCGGGTTCCCCCTAATTGTCCTCCCATAGATTTCTCTAGGATCCCTGGCTTTCCTAATCATCTCGTTAGTGAAAGGACATCTACTCCCCTTCCAGTCTTTGGGGGGCATGATAATGATCATTCAACAAGATTCCACGTTGTGATTTTCCCGTCACAAATGAGTGAATGCAACATTCGTCATGAGGATCATATGATGTGATGTTTGCTCATTCTTTGCAAGGGGATGCTTCATGTTGGTTCATGAGTGTTTTCATGAGAAAGCTATTACTTCCCTCTCAAATTTTTTTGAAATATTTTTTAGGCAATGGCATTATGATGGAAATGATATTGACTCATTCATGAAGACTCATTTGAAGTTCTTCCTTCCTTGGAAAGAATATCATAAACAAGATTTTGAGCTATCTAGTATCAACATGGTATACAACACTTAACATTCAGAAATCCATGATGATCCCATTGAGGTTTTGCACGAGGAGACATTCATTGAAGATATTATTGAAGACCCTCCTCATGTCACATCAACATAGAATATTGATTATTGGAATGCTTTCATGATTATTTCAATGATGAGATCACATTTGTACTCCACATTTGCTTTAGGGTGAAACCATTACAAAATCTTATAATGAAACTTATGATGAAAACTGTAATGTGCATGATGGCACTCCTGCCTGTTCTCCATATACTGATGATAGTCCGAAAGGTTTACTACCTTGTGACCTTTTTTCTGAAGAAGATGATTGTGATCAAGAGAAGGACGAGTATAGCCTGAAGCATGATACAAGTGATGAACACTGTCTTGTGTCAAACGAAGATGTTGATGGGGATTCCTGGACATTCATGGAAAATCCAATCTATGACATGTCTAAGGAGGAAAATAATGAACCAAAAACTTTTGATAGTTTTATTGATAATCATATCTATGACATATCTAATGGTGGGAGTTTACAGTCTCTTGATGGTTTTATTGAAGATCCTATCTATGAGGTTTTTAAAGAAGAAAGCATGGATCTTATGGCCTTGAGAAAATTTTATATGGAGGAGGACCATGCAGTTTATCCATATGATTAGTCTGAACCATATATCAGTATTAGTAATGAAGACATAGAAAAGCAGTGTATTGCAGAGTCAGATGTGATGCATCAGTTTCAACTCTCATCTTCTCACCCAGAGGTTGCTTATGATGTGGAGCAACTTAGGGCTTATACAACGAGTTACCAGGGTGTGGACTCAAGCCAAAGTTGAGTGACCATTCTATTGAATGGTGACATCTGGTCTGGGACCAGGATGTGGAACCAATCCAACACTGGGGGACTCAACCTTGAGTTGAGTGACCATTCTGTTGAAGAGTGACATATGGTCCGGGACCAGGATGTGGAACCAATCCAACATTGGGGGACTCAACCTTGAGTAGAGTGACCATTCTGTTGAATGGTGACATTTGGTCTGGGACCAAGATGTGGAACCAATCTAACACTGGGGGACTCAACCTAGAGCTGAGTGGCCATTCTTTTGAATGGAGGCACCTGGTCAGTACCAGGAATTTACCTAGTTCGAGACCAGGGACTCAGCTTGGGGCTAAGGACCATTCTCTTCCGAGAGAATGGAGGCGCTTGGTCTGTTACCAAGTGTTACCGACTAGGCTGCACCTAGTTGGACTTTCAGTGAGCCGCCAGTGATGAACAAGATACTTGTTCATATTCAGAGTTCAGAGGTCCTTTCAAGCCTCTAGGGTCGTTTTTTTTTTGTAATGCATGTTCATACCCCCTTGGGGAAATTGTAAAAAATGTCCTAGCATTTAATTTTTTATAAAAGGCTCGGCTTCCCAGACTTAAGCATCAAGCCGACTAGCCCAGAGTGTTTTTTCCCTTGGTTATTATTGGTTGTTGAACAAACGACTAATAATTTCTGAGTTTTTCACTCACACCTCCAAAACTGGGGTAGTCATCTTGGTGTTGCGGCCTAGGGAGGTTATTAGAGCCTTCATGTCGGTATTTTTCACCATGCCAGGCATTCAAATTGAGTCGTATGGACATGTACTAGGTCCCCCTAGAGTTTCGTCAATTTCCGCAAAAAATAAATTTTTTTTCGTTTTTTAAGCCATTTTTTAATGGTTTAATTAAAAAACTTCAGATTGTAATAAAAGTCAGATACAGAGTCCGTTTCTGAAATAGGGATACTCGTTTTCACACCCGGAGCGTCCACTTTACCCATGGGACCACTTTCTACATTAGTCGGGCTGCCGGAGCACCCCGTGAGGCATTATTTGGGCTAAAAGTGCATAAAATAGCATTTTAATGCTAAATTTGGGCAAATTGGCAGTTTAGTCAAAGGTTTAAAAAGTCAAATTATTAAAATATTGAGGTTATGGGGTGACATGGCATGGGTCCCCTAAGGAGTGCGGGCCTCTCCATATGAGGTAGTGAATATTAAACTTTGGTTTAAGAACAAATATGAACCAAGTTATAACATGATGGTGACGTCAAGTTCATGAGGAATTCGTAAGCATGGTATGGGGAAGGGGTGGACCCCCTTTCATATTTAAAACATTATATCGGCTTAGACCAAGTTAGACTTACTTTTCTTAAACTTTGGTGTAGTGAGTTGCGCTACCCATGATGGAGTGGACCCCCTTCAAGTGTATTACATCAAGCTTCAAGTATGGTTTAATTATTCGGCATACACGTGAACTTTGGTTTAGATTTTATCAATTACCATAAGTCAAAGCTTGTGGAAAGGGGACAACATTTTTTGCTCACGTCATATTGGATCCGTACAATTTTTGGATTAGCGTGAGTGGGACAAGCTGATTGGCGTTTGGAGCTGGTTGACTGGCGGTTGTGGTTAGATTGCCTGGCGACTTGATTGAAGGACAATCCAAGTCAGATCTTGATCTAATTTATCCTTGGCGTGATTGCCTTCGAGGTTGGTCATACTTTGTCTCAGTGGTTGGCATACGTGTTGCATGGATGGCGTTTTCAAGATAGGCGTTGAGAAATCTCATGAGAGGTGGCGCATACCTCCTCATCTCAACTGGAAATCAACTCTTGTTGTCACCCTTTTTCACTCTGACTTCATCTTCAGTATTGATGAGGCCCCTTTGGCTCTCTCTTTTCCTATATAAGCTGGTCTTTTCTCCTTTGTTCAACATCAAAGGTGGAACCTCTGCTTGTAATATTGTAATAGTTTTCTTGAAGTATTGTGAATAAAAGGCTTTGGAGGCAATTTCTGTGCGGGATCTATGGATGTTTGGATAGAGTTTACTCTACATTTGTGAGGTAACCTGTATTTGTTTTCATGCTTGCATATGTTTGGGATTAACTTGCTTTCGAAAGGAAATGGTATTTTTGTAGAGATAAAAGGTAATTCTTATTAGGTTACTCTTTTATAGCAAGTCGAGGAAGACTATTTGATATATGTATGATTTCGTGCTTGGATCTACATTGTTGTTGTAGTCTCTTTCGGTTTACATAGGTATTTTTTAATCCCCATTGCTAGTGTTGATAATCTTCTGCAGGAAGCTAATGCTGGAGTATTGATGAGCGAATGTGCTCTACCTTTCCTTCAGTAAAATTTGAAAATAAGCTCTGTCCCTCTGATCTCACCAAGGAAGCTTTTCTGTCCTTTATTTCTTGCT
The DNA here is from genome assembly GCA_001517045.1 of Pseudotsuga menziesii. Lineage (NCBI taxonomy): Eukaryota > Viridiplantae > Streptophyta > Pinopsida > Pinales > Pinaceae > Pseudotsuga > Pseudotsuga menziesii. The sequence goes on from LPNX010201119.1 coordinate 73,715, forward strand.
CTACTCTAGGTTCTTTGAATTTTGATCTACAAATTTCTTAAAATTTTCTTTCGGTTTCAAACGTTTCCACATTAGATCTAGCATCTAAAGTCATATCAAAGGTAGATCTGATGTCTAAAAGTTTCTATTTCTAGTCTGCTGCAAAGGTACATTTAAAATTTTAGATCTAGTTACTTTTCCCTTATTTCCGCAAGTTTAAAAATTTTGAAAATTAAAAAAGCTTGTTGAAAGAGTTTCTATGCATTTTAAAGTTTGATCTAGCATTTTGTGCTTAAGATTTGCTTGCCATTCTCCTCAAGAGGCAAGCAAAGATCCTAAGAGGGCAAGCTTTCTAGCTTACCTCACTTAGTTATTTCCTTGTTTTTTGTAATCAGTTGTTACTTAGATTTTTTTTTTTGTAAATTTTTGCATGCTGCCCAAAGACACTTCCAAAGTGTTTTTGGGCATCTTTCAGTGACATATGCTTCCTGGTTTTTAGCAGGCCCATCAAAAAGAGAAGGAAACTCTGCCTGAAATTAGCTTTTTCGAGCATCCGGAGCTCCCAAAAGGCTTTCCCCTTAGCTGGGCCTATTTCCTTTGCATGTTGTAAGCCTTTGGATCCCAGATAACAAGGACCAAAGAGAATTCTCTGCTGAAGCATTGTAACCGATTAATAAAAACAAGTTTGAGTAGGCTCAGTAGAGCCCGGTCCCCATCTCCCTTGGGGGATTTGTGTCGGTGTCCTTTTCTGTTTTCTTATATGCTGGTAGCGTAGTTGTCTTTCTTTATCATTTCATGCTGTGTTTAAGTTGTGCAAAAGTAACCTGAATACTTACCCACTGTGCTATATCGAAGTACCATAAGGGAAAAGATTTGAGTAGTGTAGTAATTAAAAAACAAAAACAATGTTGTTATGCACTGCTAAGTTAAAATAAACCCTCTCGCTTTCCCGAGTACAGGTTTGTGGATAAGGGCTTGCCCGAGTACTGAATTTGGAAAGAGACTCCAGGGTTTTTATCTTTTTTCTAAATCAGAAAACTTGTTCTAATTAAAATAAACCAAGACTCCTTCCCCGTATGCTCTACACCGCTGCAGCTTGTCTGATCAGTTGGCTTTATCAGAAAGGGATACGAGTTACTAGATCTAATAGGAAAATCCACACAAGTAATTTTCTTGAGAACTCGGGAGGTTGCAAAGAGTAATCACTACAGAGTCAGGGGACTACTCTAAGCAGGTCTATCCTCGCCCTGTTGGACACTTGGTATTACTGCTTTAGCACTCAGTTCGAAGGGACTTGACTTGTTGGGACAAACCCACAATTTACCCATTCCTTAATCAATTCATTTAATAATTTAAAATTTACCAACCAAGACACTGCAATACTTTCACTGAGACTACTCTAGCAACCCACTTTTGCAAGCACTCTTTTCATTTTGGCACTGATCTTTTCTGTTCCTTTTTTGCATAAGTTAATCTCGCAATGTGTCATTGAATTTTGTGTATCTAATTTGAGTTAAGGTGTTGCTAAGGTTAAATTTTGTTGGCGGTAATTGGTAATTTCTTAAATTCATCCATTCCATATTAAAACTCCTAGAATTAATTATTTCTCTCGTAGAGTAAAAACCTTAGATTTTACTTTTCATTAGGGCCCACCCCCCTTGGCTTCGCTAGGAGTTGGCCTAGACGGAGGAGCTGAGTATCAAGTGACAGTACTTGGCTCGAGCTTGCCCCCAAGGTCGCACCCAGTGGCTTGAAGATTTTTGCCACGTTACCCGAGGTGCGAATTAGGCGGCAACACCAAGTATTTGACCTAGTGTCAAATTATGCAGCTATCGCTGAGGCACCTGGTCTGTTACTAGGAAGACACTATAAGCCCTAGACCGGGTCTATGCATGTGTGACACTCTGACCCTCGACCAGTGGGCTTTGCGATCTTCTCCAAGGCTTAGCTACCCTTGGTTAAGACACCTTAGTACCCGATCTTGGTGTCACACAGAGGAGTTGGATACTTGTCTGTTTTTCCTTGCGTAAGTTATGGGGATTCCTTGAGGGTTTATGGGATGCTCTAGGAACTTAAGATTAATATATTGGGTACGATCCTCAGTGGAGTCACCAGGTGAACCACACAAGTAATTCACCAATAAAAGATATGTCGTAGGGAAAGGTGAGGTATGTTGAACCAAGGTAGGCCTCTACCTCCCCAACAACAACACCAAAATGTTATCACCAACCTTGTAGTTTCCTGTGTGAGGTGGATCCAGGATGGATGGTAGAGGGGCAAGCAACTAAGGAGTGGAACCAAGACTGCCTAGACTCCCAAATGGATGGTTGTCATGCCAATCAAGGCATCCTTCACTTTATGTTATCCAAGTCCAAGACAACAACGGGGGAGACCCAGATCTGCTCCCAACAGGAGAGATCAGACCTAGACACCAGAACAGATGAAATGGGGCTTTGAGGTACGTAAGGTGCAAGGTAAATGGAAACCCTAGCTCTAGGGTTTAGGTACTAGCAATTGATGGAGATTACCACTGTCTTGGGAAACTTAACTGTGACAAGGTGAGCAAAGACAGAGTTGGGACTGTCTAGTACCAAGGAGACAGACTTAGTGAAAGATTGGTAACTTGAGTTATCAATGAATGTTGGCAAAGAGAATGGGAATAAGGTCAATTTAGGGCTAGCGCTAGAAATAGGAGATCAGTGTCTTACGTGCATTGGGCAATGGAGTCATCATCAGCACAACATTTCAGTGAACCCAACTGGGATATACCTTGATTTATGGACCCAGAAAAGGATTTGGCCCGGAAGATTCAAGTTACAGGAAAACCAGCAGAAGGAGGGCTAGCGCTAGGGTTTTTAGTGAAGGTGCTAGGGTTGTGTCAGTCTAAAACTCAGATCTAAGTCAAACTGCCATGAATCTGGACAGCGTTGAGGGTGATTTGGACTGTGCGAGACCCGATCTATCAGTGTCAGAAATCAAAAAAAGTCAAAACCTTAGCAGGTCAAATTTTCAGTGGGGGGTTATACAATTTTCAGTCTAAAAATCAGATCTAGGTCAAAACAGCAGGAATTTGATCAGCGTTGTAGTAGATTTAGTGAAGGGGAGGCCCGATCTATGAAACCCAACAATGGTTTGGCCAAAGATCGGGCAGTTCCCAGTTTTAGTACTTTTAACGATTTTTAGTATTTTAGGAGTTTTTAGAAAAATTAAAGAAAAGAAGGTACAATGGATTCAGATCTGAAAAGAAGAGACTTACCTGTTAGATCTTACTTGGAAATGCTTGTAGAATTCTTAACAGTGATGATCCTTGCTATCCCGATCAATTCTGGAAGATCCAAGTGATTTCTATGACGGATTTAAGCCACAAGCCACCAAAGCGCCCCCTCCCCTGCATGAGCAAATGTCAACAATATCAGATTTGCCAATACAAGATAAAGAAACCAAATGCTACAGGAAAGTAAAATGAATTAATCATAGATCACAATGAAACTAATGAAAATCCCCTGATCCAAGACGAAAAAAACCGAACGGGTTGAGGTCCCCCTGCAAAAACGCTCCAGCGAAAACACCCTCCTGTAGACAAAACAATGATAGCAAAAAATTATAGATCTCACAAGAATTTCCACAATGCTAGGAAGCAGAAGACTATCCAATCACCATTTGAGAACATCAGATGCAAAGCAGATCCAGAAAATATCCACATAAAAATCTTTCTATTATTCAGATCCAAGAGCCAAAGACCCCCTACAAATGAGAAGCTCTCTCCTTCAAATAGAAATGAGAGAACCACAATCATAACCGAATCCTAACCACTTTCAAAACGAGTGGCTAAGATTAAAAGATAAAATGTTCTAATCAATGGTTGAGATGAGCTCAACATACAATACATGGATCAATATAACCATAAAGTACTAAAGTGGACTAAATCACCCATAAAGAGGGTACCCCACTCAACAAGAAATAAATGAAGCACATGGTTGGTCCAAGGAGTGTTTGACTAACTCCCTCTGGGTGTCCCCATGGCACAAGAAAATAATATAATATTTTAATTCTTTGACTTTGTGCCTCCTTGAGGAAATCGTGAGCCTCCCAAAAGCTCCAGAAATAATATAAAAATGCCCAAAAATAGGTGTGGGCCCAGTCAGGTGCTACGACTGCTGGAGAAGGTGTGGAGGACATCACTCTCATCATTATGACTCATCCCATGTCATTTCCTTTCCTTAGTAGCCCAAATCGATTTCTTCAATAGCCATTTAATCATTTTTTAATCTGCCTCGGGAAACGTGAACATACCAAAACAGTCTCCTAGGGTGCCTGTGTTGTCAAACTGAGCCCACCGAGATCTCTGGGATGCGGGTACTATGGTACAAACAAGTGGCTGCACCCCCTATGCCCATACAACACCCTAGGAGATCCAACTGAAACATCTCCCTGCTCAGACATATCAACATGTGAAGAAAAACTGCATCAGAAAGGCAAAATGAGCCTGATAATATCTACAAGTGCCCGAAACTGGAAATAAACTGTCTCATTAGACTCAGAGAGTCCAAATCCATCTAAGGTGTATACTCATACCCCTCACAGGTCTCTATCTGATCATCAATCATATCCAATAAACAATATAACCATCTGTAAATGATCAGATACCAATAATATAACTCAGACTATCATCCATCTGTTGCAAGTGCTATAAGGCTAAGACACGCTCTACAAATCATTTAAGCAACAATCACAACAAGTAGCAATCATTTCACTGCCGGTGTATCAACCAAATACATATATAAGGCTTTATTTATTATTACTCAGACTAGACTTTCAGGACTATACTCACTTCATAGTTGTAGCCAATTTGCTAGTGAAAGGTGATAGATGAAATTGACAAGGCTAAGGAAAAGGGATGACTTCCTACTTAACATCACGACACTTTGGATATGGAAAGGGAATTACTCACTATAACCAATGTCGGACAAACAACAACACAAGCAATGGCAGTGCCTCACAAATGGGTGAGTTGTTTAGAGAGTGCTTATTCAACTTAGGCATCATGACTACATCAATTGATCCAGGTTCATTAGGACCATCAATTTTATTCCATGGCCTTTTTGGCCTATATGACCCTTTGGGACTTCACCAGTGCTTAAAAGCATAGCTAATCGCAGCTTTCATCCAGGACATATTTATTTTGTAAGGTCAGCAATATTTGGATATAGCATATTTTTACCCATTGCTTTTTTGGACCTTTTCTTATACTCTTCAAGGAGTATTTTAGTATTTCATTGTTCCTTGCCCTCTTTACATATGTTAAGAAACACAGTTTTATCATTTTCATTTTCCATGGGCGCATATTCAATATTTCCAATACATGTAATACATGAGCTTTCAGTTTTAGCCAACAACATCTCAAGTGACCAGGGGGAGTTCTGCACAGTGCCAAACATTGGGATAACCGACCAAAATGATTTAGGCATACAATCCAACTTACCAAAGGCAAGTTTTGTCACCAATTCAGAGTCGAGACACAATATAAACAGGGAGGCTTGTCCAACAAAAGTTCTAGTGGAGAAAAAGATCCTCCATGCCATAAGTCAAGAAGTCAATCAGGTTGAAAACTAAATTGAAAGGTAATGGATGGGTGAAGACAATGAATGATGGAGCCAACACTAGCAAGCCAAAACAATGGTGGGAATGACTACCTCTATTCTCCCTAAGGAGGGTAAAACCAATGAGTATAGATCAGGAACTTCCAATTCTAAGTAGGGACATCAATACATAGTACAAAATACATCCAAGTCCATATAATTATGACCACCAGATCATGATACCACAAGTTAATACATGTCAAAAAAATCAGTATAAGAGCAATGATAATCATAACACAATATAACAACCTGAGTCATAATCATGCAATATAATCCATCTGAAACATCATCTGTCCAATGAGAAAGCACTGATATAAAACTAGGCATCAACAACTGCTCTGAAATGACTAAATGGCTACATTGGTCCTCAAATCTAAGTGTCCTGAGACTCAGTCCTGACATGGGAGAGTACAATAGTCCACTAATACAATAATGATCCGTCAAAACTGCTCATCTCAGCATCTCATATATAAGAGATCTGGCTTAAAAATGTACTGTGTCTGAAAAATAGAATATGGTAGCCTGGCTACTATATATGTGATAACATCTGGATTTAGCTGGGACAAGTGCTCTGCTGAAAAGAGCGCTTGAGAACCTCAAAATCTCTGGTCCTCGCATCCTTGATCAATCCATCCAGCTCTGCAACCGCTACCAAGAATGTACCTGACTACCTGCAACATGTCCAGAGCTATACCAAACTCGCAGACCGGTCGTCAGAACAATATGTGGATAATATATAAAATACTGAAAATAAAGATGCATGAAACTGAAAAGCAGAAAATAAATCTAATCTATAACCATAACTTTCAATAAAAGTTTGATTTTTTATTTTGCAGGATAACAAAATTACACTAAGAGCTTCAAAGGTGAGCTTCAGACAACAAAGCAAGATTCTATACTACTGCCGAGAAAGGTTTATTCAGGTCCTACCTACTCTACTCTACCAGGCTAAGTGAGGTCAGGAATGTATCCCCTCAAATCCCTCTGGTTGAGAGGAAACAAAACCTGTTGTCCAGTAATGGTGACAAGAAAACATATATCACCAAGGCAACGTTCTACAGAAAAAGGTCCAACCCAAAGGTCATTAGCTTGCCACAATCGAAAATGCAATAAGTGGTTTTGGATAAGGACTTGACTTCTGGCAGGAAATCTATTCCTATTTACCGATTCGGGGACCACTTCAATGTTACGTATAGGCATGGGATGGACATCAATGATGTTTCACGGTTGTGGGGTGATAATCCTTGAGCTTCTCCTAGAAGGGACTACATCAAATCTGGGTGGACCACCGTAAATGGGAATAGCTATGCTACCAACTAGGATCTCCCTAATCTCTTTCCTTATCCCCTGTGTACTCACATTAAGCTTATCATTATGAGGAGATACTACATGTTTGACAGTTTCTTCCACCGTCCAGAAATCTCTATCTTCTTCCAAAGGATGAGGACTATAGGATATAACAATACCATGGTTGGATCCTTCCCCTGCAGGAACATGAATGTGCATACCCTCTAGATCGATTGGTTCTACTCTAGGCTGCGGTGCAGAAGAACTAGGAATGTGAGATAGATCATGATTGTGAAGACTGGATGACTCAGGTGGCAGGAGAAAACTAGGAATGAGAGGATAAGCAGATAAGGCACTAATCGGTGTGGCTGAAGGAGTTTGAAAAATAGCGAGATTGTTGAGATTAAAATCTCCTTTAGGCGCATCATTTATTAAGGCATCTTCTTGCCAACTTAGAGAGTTATCATAGACTTAAATTAAGTTACCATCTTCCAAAGACAAATGAGATAATGACCTAGCAAAATTAGAAACACGGGTGCTGACTTCGTTATCAGCATCTACTACACTAGATAATTCAAGATGGTTTTCCCATGGGTAAATGGGTTCCAGTCCTTGGCTTTCTCTTTCTCTATTTTGGTCAATTAAAGCAAACCATTCATTCACTCTACGAGGGATTCTTCCAACATGTCTGGCATTATTAACTTCATCAACTTCAATTATAAGATTTGTTGCATCGTTTTGCTTGGGATCTTGGAATGGGCTCTCATTTCTTCTTAACTCCTTTAATTCCTCTGAGCATTCACCTTCAGGCATTTCCAAGCCAATCATCCTAGCAATTTGAGTTGTTTGATTTTCTTCCGAAGATAAAGTCAAAGTCTTCCATTGCCAGAAACATGCTTTCAGGCTACCTATATTTCCACACTTCATTTGCATCTTCTACAAAATGGGCCTTAGCATTATTCAACAATTCTTCCCCATATGTATTTTTTATCCCTTCTTCAAAAGTCTCCAAATGTTTCTCATTGCAGGGTTCCCTATTGATCCTGATCACAGCCCCATCAGATTTTGGGACACAAAGGTATGATAAGTCCATCATGAGGTATCCACCTAAACCAACTGCCCACTTTCTAGATAAAAGCATTCCATATGCTGGGGGCAAGTCAATAACAACTACATCCATCATAGTGGAAATGTCCGAGCATGCAAACAGATCAGCTCTAAGGTTTTTGATCAAGCCATAGGATGGCACTCGCCTCGAGTCTATGCCACACACGTTTCCATAAGGCCTAGTCACTTCCAATCCCATTTCCTTCATGACATGCAAAGGCATTACATTCATAGCTGCTGCGAAATCCAACATGCAATTGTGTAGGAGCATATTCTGAATGTGCAAGGTTAAGTAAAAGGGAGGGTGACCACCATTCTTGCTTTCATAGATAGCAGACGGTATGTTAACAGGTGGATCCTTTTCGTCTTTGCTAAGTTGTGTCCTCTCAGGACTCTGTATGCGATTGGGTTCTAAAGCAAACTCAGGGTTTTGTCTTCGCCAATGCCATCAAAGAACTCTTCTACTTGGCTTCTTACAGAGGGCACATTCATCAATTCAAATATAGGGATATTACACATTATCTTGCTCAACTCTTTCTCTATGTCAATGTTCAAATTCAAATCTCCTAAGGCAAGATCTTCTTCTTCCTTTTTATCTTCATTAATTACTTTTCGTTTGTCAAAAAAAGAAGGTTGGGGATCCACTCTTCGTTTATAAATTCTAACTTGTGGTTCTTCTTTTGTTTCAGGGATGTTTTTTGCACAACATGAAGGTTCGGGCTCATCAACAAAGTCTTCTCCCTGCTCCCAAGTTTCTTCCTCTTGCTCCCATGGCTCTTCCTCTAGGAGAATTCTTCCAAAACCATCATCAAAAGACAAATCATTCATGAAATTGATGTTGTTTGGTTGGTCATCAGGGTGGTTGGTGTTCGTTTGCTCTTCATCATTTTCATCACACCAATTGACATTCCTCTTCTCAGGATTCTTTGGATACTCGGGCCGTCTTCTATTAGGATCTCTCTCAGGACCTCTATTGTTGTTCCAGTAAGGTCTAGGGCCATAAGGGTTTCTATGTCTCTCCGGATCATGGAAACTAGCAACGTTTTTTGTCATGACAGTCAATTGCTTCATCATTTCTTGCATGGTTTCTAACGTGTCCTTTGTCTCTTTTGGCTCATTCACAGGCTCCTTGGGCTTTCGGAGCTTAGGCTCAGATCTAGAAGTGGATGGGGCATAATGATCAAAGAAGTTTTGCTTGCCCATAGATGCCACATGCTGCTCAGCCATCTTTGCAGTGAACTGGGCAGTCTTCAAGTCATTCGGATTTTTATCCTTCAAACTAAGACCCAACCAACCATCAAAAGCATTTAGATAATGGATAACAATTGCTTAGTCTTTTGGTCTAATTTCATCTGGGATATTTCCTACAGTCTTGTCAAATCTTAGGTTAAATTCATGGATTGTTTCATTTTCCCTCTTCTTTATATCAAACAGTTGATGCAAGAGGAACTTCCCATCCAATTTGTGAGACCAATCACTGTTAAGCTTTGTGACGAAGTGGTCATAGCCATTGATGGATGAAGCAGGTAACCTATCAAACCACTTCCGCACATCTCCTTCCAGAGAATACAGAAGACCTCTCATGAATACATCTTCATCCACAGCTCCATATGCTTCCATATGATCCCAGAATTTATCAATGTGGTCCTCGATGGAGGTAGCTGACACTCCATCAAACTTAGGGAACTTTTCGAAATACTTCTCAGGCATGTCACGTGGGGCCCCTTGGATCAAGGAGAAATCTAAAGGAGATGCCTTGGCCTTCCTTCCAAAAATCCTAGGGTTTTGTGGAGGAGGAGCATTCTAATTTCCATTAGTGTTTGTTCCGGCCATTGCGCTAGATGAAGCTAAAAGGGATCCCAAAGGATGACTACAGGAAACAGTGGAGTTGGATGCCTATCTGTTTTTCCTTGCATAAGTTATGGGGATTCCTTAAGGGTTTATGGGACACTCTAGGAACTTAAGATTAATATATTGGGTACGATCCTCAGTGGAGTCATGGGGTGGAGTCACCAGGTGAACCACACAAGTAATTCACCAATAAAAGATATGACGTAGGGAAAGGTGAGGTATGTTGAACCAAGGTAGGCCTCTACCTCCCCGGTAACGGCGCCAAAAATGTTATCACCAACCTTGTAGTTGCCTATGTGAGGTGGATCCAGGATGGATGGTAGAGGGGCAAGCAACTAAGGGGTGGAACCAAGACTGCCTAGACTCCCAAATGGATGGTTGTCACGCCAATCAAGGCAGCCTTCACTTTATGTTATCCAAGTCTAAGACAACAACGGGGGAGACTCGGATCTACTCCCGACGGGAGAGATCAGACCTAGACACCAGTACAGATCAAATGGGGCTTTGAGGTACGTAAGGTGCAAGGTAAATGGAAACCCAAGCTCTAGGGTTTAGGTACTAGCAACTAATGGGAAACGTAACTGTGACAAGGTGAGCAAAGACAGAGTTGGGACTGTCTAGTACCAAGGAGACAGACTCAGTGAAAGATAGGTAACTTGAGTTATCATGAATGTTGGCAAAGAGAATGGGAATAAGGTCAATTTAGGGCTAGCGCTAGAAATAGGAGATCAGTGTCTTACGTGCATTGGGCAATGGAGTTATCATCAGCATAACGTTTCAGTGGACCCACCTGGGATATACCCTGATCTATGGACCCAGAAAAGGATTTGGCCCGGAAGATTCAGGTTACAGGAAAAACAGCAGAAGGAGGTCTAGCCCTAGGGTTTCGAGAGGCAGATCTACAGATCTAGAGCTACCAGGAGACTATCAGCTCAGTGTTGGAGGGTAAATGAGATCAGGATGGCCCGATCTACAAACCCAAGTCAGAAAATTTCAAAAAAATCAGATTTAGAAAAGTCAAAATCTGATGAGGGGGGCTAGGAGGCTGAAAGTCAGTTTTTCAGATACAGGGAAACCTGGCAGGAACTAGCTCAGCCTTGGTGATGTTCTGGAGTGCTCAAGCCGTGATCTATCCACCTGGCCTGTTAGATTTCAGAAAAAGTAAACTCTAGAGAAGTCCAATTTTTAGTGAAGGTGCTAGGGCTGTTTCAGTCTAAAACTCAGATCTAGGTCAAATTGCCATGAATCTGGACAGCGTTGAGGGTGATTTGGACTGTGTGGGACCCAATCTATCAGTCTATGAAGTCAGAAATCAGAAAAAGTCAAAACCCTAGCAGGTCAAATTTTCAGTGGAGGGTTATGCAGTTTTCAGTCTAAAAATCAGATCTAGATCAAACTAGCAGGAATTTGACCAGCGTTACAGTAGATTTAGTGAAGGGGAGGCCCGATCTATGAAACCCAACAGTGGTTTGGCCAAAGATCGGACAATTCCTAGTTTTAGTACTTTTTAGGGTGTTAGCACTCAGAATCTACCCAGGTTGTTAAACGTATACTCCAAGGTAACAGCAAAACCACTTTAGGAAGAAACTAGTATTTTCTCAGAGAGGGATCTCTCAATTAAAGATTTAACAAGACCAGATTTAAAATAATATTTAAAGATTTATGTATTTGGCTGAAACAATCACATAACCATTGGGCATGGAGTCATATACAATATAAAGATACCACAAAGACATATACATGATATTCATCAAAGGCAAGGTAATCATATCATCACAGTCATTCAAATTGATTCAGGTGGAACAGAGGAAATGAAGAAACAACCCATTAATACAGAGCATCAACAAGGATGAGTTCTATACCAACTTTAGCAGAAAAAATCATATAATATCTGAAATGATGATCAGAGCATAAACACATGAATTCCAATCATCTAACGCTATTTTCCAGATACGAGGAAGAAACAAAATGGAGTGTTACACAGGGGAAATACAATCACATAAAGAAGGAAGCACGGACTGTAATATCAACGACACATGAATCTCTGACAAAACTCTCATGCATTCAATTTGTCATTCCAAAAACAGATATGTTCTCCAAAATTATTCACCAACCGATGGGTTCCAACCCCCATCTCTTAAAAAAGATGCATATTTATACATAAAATGATCGCTGCTCCAACAAGAAGATCAATAACAGAATGACCGGCTTAATTTAGAGTTTGTAACTGAATTCCCAACCCCTAGGAAGTTTGTTACAACTCCAATCCTAACAGATCATAAAGTACAAATCAACTTGACAACAAACTTTCGCCCATCAACTCCACGTCTTTGCCCCATCAGCTCTTCAGTGTATGACACCTGTTCTTAAGGATGGAGAATATACTTCGTCTTTCCAAACCGCTCCACAGCTTTCCACTGCTCCGAACTTGGGGTGTCACACTCCATCATTTCCCGAATTGCTACTTCGAGCTCCATATATGCTTCATAGGACTTTATGGGCAATCTACTCCTGATGATGGCAAACTTCTGCAGAATCTCGAAATCTTCTGTGAGCATATCAACAATGGTCTTCCCTGTCAGGCTCTTCTCCAAATCATTGAATTTGGAGT
>LPNX010201119.1:87595-98770 GCA_001517045.1 Pseudotsuga menziesii
TGAGCATAATAACATGTTAAGCAAGTATGTTAAAAACCTAGAGAACTGAACCTTGGGAAACTCAGTCAACTGAAGGTGGATCGCTTCGGCAAGGTATTCATCTAAATTAAGCACAAGGACTGACTGAGACTCAGGGCTTAAAGAATTTATTCTTAATAAAAAACCAAGGATGACATCACCTATATGACAATCGTCATCTAGACCTAACACTTGACAGACCAGAGACTATACCAATTGCACCTCAGTTCTAAAAATGTGCAAGGGGTAAGACAAGAAAAGACCTTCAAGGGACTGACCTTCCTTCAGGATACTTGACAAGAATTGACAGCGACATTCACTTTCACAATTTTTGAAAAACTCAGTAAGGACAGATTCATTTACAGACTCACGATTTACAGGGTAATTTTCGGGCAGACTAAGGTTTTCTCTGACGACTGAAGCATCGATTTTACACAGTATTTTGGACGCGGACCGACTCACAATAATCCTCTGAGAGGGAGAATAGTTCACCGCACACCACTCGGCAAATTCCGGGAAGTGGAGGGTTTGCTCAAGGGCGAAATGGTACAAAAAAGACTTGCATACATTCAGAACGTCATTCCCCTATGAGTAATAAGACCACAATTTCTCTTTGCTGCCGGACACGCTCCCTGTGGATAGGAAGGGGTCGCACACGCCCCTGTGTCTGTCTACTAAAAATTCCTCTCTGTCATCCACGACCTGACCAGACACACGAATCTCTCTCCCTTGGTCCATTGCTTAATTTACAATGGTAATTGGACGAAGGAGTTACAGGGTTTAAGTCCTACCTGGCTTACTGTGGAGGCGTGTGCTCGGAACGTGCCTGGAACTGACAAATGGAAGCTCTCAAATCGCCAAGTCCTTTTCGCCGGGTCCCGAGCGCCGGGTCCCAAGCAAATAAAATAATCATTGGAGAGGTCAACCCTGCTTTTATAGGACCACACAATTCGCCACGTAGACAGCATTTATTTTCCGCAACCACCACTTATTCTTAATTGTCGTGCGCTTCTATCTTCCGGATTCATTTCAGACCCTAGATCTGATTTCTCTTTAATTTCCGGCCTTTGGATCGCGTGCCACGTACCCCGTTCCGCCAGGCGCCTTGGTGATAAACAACGTGCCAGTCTCCATCCCGGAATGATCTCTCACCGTCAATGAAATCGCCTTTGATCACCCGCCGTCAGATCGGGACAGAGATATCCGATTCCGCTGAGCTTCCCAACCTTATCTTTCGGGCAACTTCATGCTCCAGAATCCCTCACAGCCGTAGATGTGACCAGCCTTTATGCGTGAGCCGTTGGATCGGGTGACACGTACCGAATTCCACTGGGCTCCGTCACTTTAACCATCATGCAGCTTCGATCCCCGGAATCACCCTCAGCCATTGATGTGATACGCCTTCAACTTTCTACCGTCGGATCATATACCACGTACCAAATTCCGCTGGGCACTTCGAAATTATCCACCACGCTAGTTCACTCTCCGGAAATCATAATAGCCGTTGATTTGATTCACTTTGATTTTCCACCGTCAGATCGATCACCGGATAACTCATTCCGCTGGGCGCTTTAGGTTTATCGGTCGTGCAGGTTCTAATTCCGGAATCAATCTCAACCGTAGATGCAATCCGACTTCGCCTCTCCGCCATTGGATTGAGTAGCATCTACCCGATTCCGCCAGATTGTGTCATTTTAACCAAGATGCAATTTCACGAAGCGGATTGGATATGGGCCGTGGATCTGCCCGAAACAACCTGATGGCCGCTGATCTGTGCACCCGATAAACGCCCGGTCAAACCTTTATCTTCCTTGCATCTCTGAGGAGCGAAGAGAATATCAGCCATTGATTTTCTTCCTTCTTCCATTGTGGCTTAGGATCTTCGGTGACTTAATCGCATTTTGCCTATAGCTCCATCTTTACGATATATCCTTTAACCAAAGTATCCAAACAACCATTATTTTTCTTTCTCCACCATGGTTTATTATCCTCTTGATAAATAATGGTGTTAACAGCTGGATCCATCAGGGGATGATATCCTCACTGCGAGGTATCAAAGAACTCGTAGACCAGGTGCCTGTTTTTTATTTTGCATAATAACTCTCAAAAACCCATCTTTTGTCTTTTGTAAATATATCATTTTTATATATTTTAGAAAATGAATGGTAGGCCTCCTGAATCTTAGGGCTTTCACTGCGAGCTTCAAATGCACTCGACTTACCATTCATATTTACTTGTAAAGAAAAATAAGTATGTACAATCTATGATACAAATTTTACCTTCCCCTTTAGGACAGGTAATGCTTCAGATATCTTCCATTTACAGGGCTACTCTCCAGAAGAACCCCATTTGTATATTCCAGCAAAAATGCATTCTGTCCTCTGTACCCAGCAACAACATAAGGTCCGACCCACATAGGGTCGAACTTTCCATGCTTGTCTTTGTTAGGAGCATCCCACTTCAAAACCAGGTTATCAATCTGAAACTGCTCTTCCTTGATCCTTCTGTCAAAAGTATTCTTCATTTTCTCTTGATGAGACTGCACTTTGTCGTAAGCCTTACTTCTTCGTTCTTCTAGCTCAATGATCTGATTATCCTCCGCTGTATGTGATTTGGTTCTTCTTGCTGATCCTGGAAAAATCTCATAACTGGTACCCCTAATGATGTTGGAAAAATCACTTCAGCCCCGTATACCAGTTGGAATGGAGACATGCCGATTGCCCTTTTAGTACTAATCCTGTCAGCCCATAGAGCATATTTTAGTTTGGTGTGCCAGGACCTCTTATTATCTTCCAACAGCTTTTTGATAATCCTCACCAGGCTTTTATTTGAAGATTCAGCCAATCCATTTCCTTGAGGGTAATATGCAGTTGAGTGATTGAGGCTTATATGATACTTATGACAAAAATTAATCTTCCTAGATTTGAAAGCAGCTGCGTTGTCTGTTACTATCCTTTTTGGACACCCGAACCGAGCCAATATATTTTCTTCAAGAAACTCCATGATCACATTCTCAGTGGCACTCCTGGTAGGAATTGCTTCTATCCATTTAGTAAAATAGTCTGTAGCTGTCAAGATCCACCTGTGCTGACCTGATGAGTTGGGGTTTATTTCACCAATAAAATCCAAACCCCATTGCTGGAAAGGAGCCTCAACTGTTATTGGATTCAAAGGGAGAGGTAGTACCTTTCTCTTACCGTCGAAAATTTGGCATTGATGACATTTGCTGATTTCTTTATATACATCTGAGAATAATGTAGGCCAATAATAACCAGCTCTCAGGATTTTGTTTGCAGTCACCTTCCAAGAATGATGCCCCCCACAGTCTCCTTTGTGAAATTCTTTGGTAACTTGCTGGGCTTCATCCTCCAATAGACAATTTAATAGAACTCCTCCAGGATCCTTCCAATAAAGATATTTATTTATGATACAGAATTTAGCAGATTTCAACTTTACAAATCTTGCTCTCGATTTACTTAATCCTTCTGGTGCTTGCAAATTTCGGAGGACATATACAATACCAGAGTACCATGGAGAGGCCACAAAGTCAGGCATCACTTCTATATCTATGTCTAACTGATCAGACTGGTGAGTCAAACAATTGATCTGTAAAGATTCACAATTTGAGTCTGTCATCATTTTTGCTAACCCTTGTCTTTTAACCAACTTCGTGGGTTTTATTTCTATATCATATTCCAATAATGTAACTATTCATCTCGCCCTCCTGCCTTCGGGGTCTGGTTGAGTCAAAATTGCTTTTACTGCAGCGGTTGGAACATGTGCAATCACATGGAAATGCAAAACATATATTCTGAAATCCTTTAATGCTTTAATTAAAGCATAGGCCTACTTTTCCATGATGTCATATTTCAATTCCCCATCCCGTAGCATTTTACTGAAAAAGGCTATGGGTTGTTCCAAATTTTCATCATTTTTCTGCAATAATACTGCTGCTATAGTATGTTCCGAAGCATATGAGAATACTGAAAAATCTCTGGCGAAATCTGGACTTATCAAAACAAGAGCTTCTGAAATTGCTTTCTTGATTTCCCGAAATGACTCCTTAGCTTCTGTATTCTACTTTATTTCATGACCTTTCTTCAACATATTTGTAATATTCATCAAAATCTCTGCAAAGCTTGGTACAAATCTCCTCAAGAAATTTACCTGGCCCAGAAATGATTGTATTTCCTTTTTGCTTTTGGGTTCTCCTACCTTCAGAATTGCACTTACTCTTTCAGGATCAATCTTTATGCCATCTTTGGATATTATATGGCCTAGCAGCTTTCCTTCTTCCAGTGCAAAATTAGACTTCTTAGGGTTCAAAGATATGCCATACTTCCTACACTTCATGAAGACCTTCTCCAAATGATGCAGATGTTCTCTGTCAGACTTTGAGTAGACTGTGATATCATCCATATAAATTACCACGAAACTTCCAATTTCTCCGACAAAGGCAATGTCCATAGCTCGCTGGAAAGTGGAGCCTGCATTCATCAAACCAAAAGGCATCTTCGCATACATGAAAGTGCCCCATGGTGTAGTAAAGGCAGTTTTCTCCTGATCTTCTGGCAGCACTTTGATCTGATTATACCCAGAGAAACCATCCAGCATTGAAATCCTTTCAGCTCCCACCACTTGCTGCAGTATATGATCCATCTTGGGTAGAGGATAGTTGTCTTTCATGGAGACCTTATTCAAATTGCGGAAATCTATGCACAGTCTTATCTCTCCATTCTTCTTTCTGACAGGGACCAAATTCGCAACCCATTTAGAAAATCTGAGTGTTACAATGATCTTGGCATCAAATAACTTCTTTATTTCATTCTCAATGACAGGGAGCAGCTTAGGATTGATCCTTCTGAGTTTCTGTTTAAAAGGCTTCTCCCCAGGCTTTATAGGAATAGTGTGCTGTATGATAGATGTATCATATTCTTTGAGGTCTTCATAACTCCAAGCAAACACATCTGTATATTTTTTCATCAACTTTACATACTCCTCTTTCTCTCTTTCTGGCAGCTTCTTGGATAATTTTATGATTTTAGGATCTTCCTCAGTGCCAATATTTTTATCTTCAACGGCATCACCAACAGGTTTCACTTTGGGGTTTTTGGCAACATCATTTTGATCAAAGAGCCTTTCTAAAGGGATCAGGCCTCTTGGTATGAAATTATTTTTCAGCTGGATGATATCCTTACCTCCCAAGGTCTTCCTTAACTTCTCAGTATCTTCTTCTGATTCAATTTCTTCGTCATCTCCAGGGGTCCTATCATTATCATTTTCATTGTCAAAATGAGTATTCACATACTCCCCTTACAACTCTAGAAATCTTCAGATCTGCATATCATCTTCAAACACCTGCAAGTATTTGGAATTGTCAGGGATAGAAGGTCTGTTCAAAATCTCCACCTGGTATTCCTTTTGACTAGTCATTGGGGTCTCAAATTTTCCAACAGATACTGCTAAGGAATCAGCCACCAAATTTTCAACCCTGGGAACAACCTGAATTGTATGCTCTGTGAAAAAATTGCCAAGCATATCCCATACTTCATTTCTGTAAGCCCTCATCCGAGGATGCTTGGTTTGATAACTCTCATTTACCTGGTTTATCACCAACTCAGAATCTCCCAAGATCCTGACCCTCTGAGCCCCCAGATCTTTCAAAGCATGTAACCCCAATAACAAAGCCTCATATTCTGCTACATTATTTGTGCATTCAAATAGCAATTTGTATGACAAAGCTTTGAAATCATGAATAGGAGAAATGATGTATACGCCAGCCCCAGCACCAACCTTTGCAACAGATCCATCAAAGTACATGATCCACTGGCCTTCTTTTTTCTGCTTTGCTTCCAAAGCTTCCTGCTCCAAAACTTTTTTTTCATCATTTGCCTCAGACTTCTCCTGCAATGTCCTTTCTACCTCATGTGGGACAGTCTCATTAAAGAAAATGGAAAACCCCAAATCAGTATCAACAGCATATATGTGATGGACTTCAGGTTTATCTTGACTGCTAACCACATAGGGAGTTCTTTTTTCACTATATAACCTTCTGCTCCCATCTGGAACAAGAATCGTTGCATATGACATGTCCATCTGTAAACTACCTTTCAGCTTGGAGGTCCAAGATCTTGACAACAATACCCCAAATTTGGGTGGGATATCTGCTACCACCACATCCATGACTATAGTTTTAGATGGCAATTTACTCAGGGTCACCGCCATGTCTTTAATTAAACCAAGGCATTTTACTCTCTTAGAATCAAATGAGTATAAATCCTTATATGGTCTAGTCACTTCTAATTCCAGACTTTCTACGACTCCTTTAGGCATTAGATTGTGTGATGCCCCAGAATCCAACATAGCATTATGGACCACTTTGTTATGCACATTTAGACTTAAATAGAAAGGAGGAACTTCTTCATCTTCTAAATTTTCAACTTTTGGTCCAAATGAAATAGCAGGATTATCATCATTCAATTCTAAAATGTCTGACTGCCATTCTCCTTGGTTTTTGATCATTTTGGTGATAGTATCTCTGTATTCAGTGTTTCTCAATAACTCATTGAATGGAACAGAGATTTTCAGTTTTGAAAGCTCGTTTTGTAAGTTAAAACCAGCACCAATCTTTTCCACATCAATCGGAGTCGCCTTCTTTATTATTTTATCCCTTTGTACCTCATTTTCAACCTCTTTACTCACAAAGGGTTCTTTTTGTAGTCCTTTCCCCTTTTCTCCATTCAAAGAACTAGAGGAAGGCTGATTTGGGTTTGTCTTCCCTTTATTTATGGGGACATCCCTATTCCTCAGTCTCATTTTCCTTTGCACATCATCCATTGCATGTAAATAACCTCTCTGATATAGCTCATTTTCAAATTCTTCATTTGGACCTTCCTGTGCAAACATATTATGTTCTTCTTCAGTAAGATATATTTCTGAATCCTGTTCCCCAAACAGATGAATCTCATTTTCAGGTGGGTCTTCTTCATCCCCAACATAATTTTCAGGGAAAGGCGGACGGATAGGCTGTTCTTCCTGGTTTCTTGGATTTCTCTGCCTATTCTGGGGAGGAACAGGGGGATTTGGTCTTCTGAAATTTGGATTCCTGATTTGGGGATCCCCTTGCTCCCTGTTGAAAGGCCTAGTATCCATGGTTAACCTATCCATCAACTTTTCCATAGTCTTCAACATCGTCTCAAATTTAACATCAGTGGAAGAAGATGAAGTAGAAGGCACATTTTCTTCCTTTCTCCTCCTGTCCATGTCTCTATGCTTCATCTTTCCACTAGCCATCATGTTGGCTTCCACTTCTAGGGCATCAGTAAACATGGCAGCAAGAGTTGTCGATTTCCTTTCCCGCAATGAAAATGCAAAATCATTATCAAAAGCTCCAGCATAATGCAGTTTAGCAGCTGCAGGAGAAGGTTTTATATCTTCCGGAATAGAGTTGTAAGCCCTCATGAATCTGCTTGAAAATTCATGAACAGACTCGAAACCCCCCTTTTTGAGACCATTGTACTGAGATAAAAGCTGCAGAGGGTTCTGTTTATCGTCCCACCTGTCCAGAAAGGCGTTTTGAAAGGCTTAAAAATTTGCTATAAATCCATTAGGCAAGTCCTTAAACCACTTCTTCGTCTCCCCAGACAAACTTTGGGCAAATAACCGCAGTTTGACATCAGGATAGTCAACTTCTTCCAAGTCAATGAAATCTTCAAACTTGGCAACATGTTGTTTTGCGGTTATATCACCTTCCCCATCAAATAAAGAAATTCTCTGAGAATAATTTTGGGGGAGATCATGTAATACAGCCGGCAAACGTAATGGAGCAAATCTAGCGGCCATTGGTCTGGGTGGGTTCACAGGGACTGGAGTGCTTTGAGAATGCTCGGAGGCAGTTGTTTCAGCTTTAGGGGTTTGTTGCAAGTCCTTCCAGAGGGAATCTAACAGATAGGACTCTAACCTACGGGGACTGAACTGAGTATTTTTGAGGTCGGATTCAGATCTAGCTCTCAACCTACGAGGAGGATTGAACTCAGTATTTTTGAGGTCGGGTTCAGATCTAGTTCTCAACAGGGTCTGCGCAGCATTGACTTCCCATGCTGGATTAATATGAGAATCTGGTGATGATGATGGGCCGAACAAAGGAAAATCTAACTTCTCTTTATTTTTTCTCTTAAACAACTCTTCTGGATCCTCAAAACTTTTCAGAATTTCGGTATCAGAGTTACCTCGTGTATGCCTTCTTGAAGCCAGAATGTCGTTCTTGAATTCTGAAACAATTTCACAATGAAGTCGCCAGGGCAAATATACAACCTTCTTTTCTTTTTGAAATTCCTGTTTGCCCACAGAAATTTTTCTTAATCTTTGTCGTTCTCCCGGGGCAGATAAGCACTTTCGTCCCCGGCAACGGCGCCAGTTTGTTAGCACTCAGAATGTACCCAGGTTGTAAAAGGTATACTCCAAGGTAACAGCAAAACCACTATAGGAAGAAACTGGTATTTTCTTCCAGAGAGGGATCTCTCAATTAAAGATTTAACAAGACCAGATTTAAAATATTATTTAAAGATTTATGTATTTGGCTGAAACAATCACATAACCATTGGGCATGGAGTCATATACAATATAAAGATACCACAAAGACATATACATGATATTCATCAAAGGCAAGGTAATCATATCATCACAGTCATTCAAATTGATTCAGGTGGAACAGAGGAAATGAAGAAACAACCCATTAATACAGAGCATCAACAAGGATGAGTTCTATACCAACTTTAGCAGAAAAAATCATATAATATCTAAAATGATGATCAGAGCATAAACACATGAATTCCAATCATCTAACGCTATTTTCCAGATACGAGGAAGAAACAAAATGGAGTGTTACACAAGGGAAATACAATCACATAAAGAAGGAAGCAGAGACTGTAATATCAACGACACATGAATCTCTGACAAAACTCTCATGCATTCACTTTGTCATTCCAAAAACAGATATGTTCTCCAAAATTATTCACCAACCGATGGGTTCCAACCCCCATCTCTTAAAAAAGATGCATATTTATACATAAAATGATCGCTGCTCCAACAAGAAGATCAATAACAGAATGACCGGCTTAATTTAGAGTTTGTAACTGAATTCCCAACCCCTAGGAAGTTTGTTACAACTCCAATCCTAACAGATCATAAAGTACAAATCAACTTGACAACAAACTTTCGCCCATCAGCTCCACGTCTTTGCCCCATCAGCTCTTCAGTGTATGAAACCTGTTCTTAAGGATGGAGAATATACTTCGTCTTTCCAAACCGCTCCACAGCTTTCCACTGCTCCGAACTTGGGGTGTCACACTCCATCATTTCCCGAATTACTACTTCGAGCTCCATATTTGCTTCATAGGACTTTCTGGGCAATCTGCTCCTGATGATGGCAAACTTCTGCAGAATCTCGAAATCTTCTGTGAGCATATCAACAATGGTCTTCCCTGTCAGGCTCTTCTCCAAATCATTGAATTTGGAGTGGTCCATGCGGCACTGAACAAGCAGGTTATGATAATGTTCCTGTGAGAACATCCGCCCTTCTCCATCCCAGAAAGAAGGCAACGCATCCTCGAACAGTTCTTTAAACTCCTGTTTAAAATTATTAACCTGCAGAAACAATCCTTCTGATTTATCTTGGACCGTTTTGATTAAGTGATGCTTATGGATGATTTTCTTTGCCCACATCACTATTGACACTCTGTCCTTTATGCCCAATTCCTGTAACTTCTGATATGACAGTGAATTTAGAAAATTTAGTGTGTTCTGAGCCGTAACAAGGGGTCTTTTCTCCATATGTTCGTTTACCAGTTTTAATCTCTGGTGGGCCAAATTTATCATTATATTCAAATCATCAATAAAATTTAAATAGTGCCGGAACTTGGTAATCTCTATACACAAGGTATCCCAAATGATATGTTTTGCCCCTTGAAGAGGGCCCTTCCCAATGCATTTTTCTTTTAGCTCATTGAATTTCTTCTGTAATTGATTCCTGTCTTGCAGTATTTGTTTTTTGCTTTCACTTACTTTGGCCAATTCAGCTTTCATCTTTTCATTCTCTGCTTTCAAATCTTTGATTGCTTCTTCTTTCAAACTCACCTGGGACATTGGCACCAACAAATCATCAGTAGAGAAATCATATAATGGCTTCTGGATATTTACAATAGACAAGTCCTCGCCGGTAGGAGTTTGGCTCATCAATTCTTCCATAATCTCCTTCTCTTCATTCTGATCTTTTTTCATCAAGGAGATTTGGGATAACAGTTCCTCCCTTTCGGCTTCCCACTTCTCTTTTTCTTCCTGTAGCTCCCCAGCTCTTCCTTTGTACTCCATCATCTCTTGATGGACTTTATCCTTCTCTTCTTGGAGAGCTAGTAACTCAGATGACTGAAGATGTTCAGCACCTGGGATCTTCAGCTTCTTTTTCAGGACCTGGAGTGCATTGTCTTTTTCCTCTAACAACCTCTTGACTGCCTGGGTATTGTCTGAACTAGCAATGTCTGTCTGCAGCTTCCTAATCTGAACAACATTTGCTTTATTTTCCACTCTCTCATGTTTTAATTGGATTTCTAATTTGTCTATCAAAACTTGCAATTTATTAATTCTCACCATGGCTTGTAGCAAGTCTGAGTAGATGATATCGCTGGTCTGTTTGTGAAGTTCAATTTTATCCGGAGTGCTGACTTTGTCTAGCCGGATCTCCATTTCTGACATCTTCTTGTCGCTTACTATAGCCATTTTAAAAGTATTCCTCTCAGCATCTCTAGCAGAGACTAGAGAGGTTTTTGAACTGTACAAATTTCTCACCCTCGGGAGCAAGTTTCTCGTCTCCTCCATAGACTGTTTCCTCTTCTCCATGTAGCTGGCTTTTAGGTCTTCCTTCGACTTAAACACGTGGCATAATTCCGAACTGTCTACATCACCCTCCGC
Organism: Pseudotsuga menziesii; assembly: GCA_001517045.1. NCBI lineage: Eukaryota > Viridiplantae > Streptophyta > Pinopsida > Pinales > Pinaceae > Pseudotsuga > Pseudotsuga menziesii. The sequence continues at coordinate 98,579 of LPNX010201119.1, forward strand.
ATTTTTAAAAGAGAATTGACTTACTTGCACCGCTTTCAGGGGAACTAGGGCACCCCTTTTGGAACCATCAGAAACCTCCTCATCTACAGTTTCACCACTTTCAAGCAGCTTTGCCTTTTTATGGGGCCCTTCTTCGTCTACATCCATACTCTCAGTTTCAGACAAACTCCTCTTGACCACAATACCAGCACC
>LPNX010201119.1:99094-130582 GCA_001517045.1 Pseudotsuga menziesii
AGGAGAGTAGCCTATAAGGCTGACCAGTAAAGCCATATACTCTTAACACTGTGTAACCTCTGTACAGGAACCAGTCACCTGCCCGATCTTCGGGTGAAGACTGCATTACGCATCTCATCTCGTCCAGGACACGGGGCAGGTCCTCATCAAATAACATTTTGTACATTTCGGACATGATCGAATTAGCAAATTCGAACATGTTGATTTGCTTGGGCAAATCAGAAGAGCATAAAGTACTTAAGAATTTCAATTCAGTAACATTTGAGCATAATAACATGTTAAGCAAGTTTGTTTGAAACCTAAAGAACTGAACCTTGGGAAACTCAGTCAACTGAAGGTGGATCGCTTCGGCAAAGTATTCATCTAAATTAAGCATAGGGACTGACTGGGACTCAGGGCTTAAAGAATTTATTCTTAATAAGAAACCAAGGATGACATCACCTATATGACAATCGTCATCTAGACCTAACACTTGACAGACTAGAGACATTACCAATTGCACCTCAGTTCTAAAAATGTGCAAGGGGTAAGGCAAGAAAAGACCTTCAAGGGACTGACCTTCCTTCAGGATACTTGACAAGAATTGACAGCGACATTCACTTTCATAATTTTTGAAAAACTCAGCAAGGACAGATTCATTTACAGACTCACGATTTACAGGGTAATTTTCAGGCAGACTAAGGTTTTCTCTGACGACTGAAGCATCAATTTTACACAGTATTTTGGACGCGGACCGACTCACAATAATCCTCTGAGAGGGAGAATAGTTCACCGCACACCACTCGGCAAATTCCGGGAAGTGGAGGGTTTGCTCAAGGGCAAAATGGTACAAAAAAGACTTGCATACATTCAGAACGTCATTCCCCTGTGAGTAATAAGACCACAATTTCTCTTTGCTGCCGGACACGCTCCCTGTGGATAGGAAGGGGTCGCACATGCCCCTGTGTCTGTCTACTAAAAATTCCTCTCTGTCATCCACGACCTGACCAGACACACGAATCTCTCTCCCTTGGTCCATTGCTTAATTTACAATGGTAATTAGACGAAGGAGTTACAGGGTTTAAGTCCTACTTGGCTTACTGTGGAGGCGTGTGCTTGGAACGTGCCTGGAACTGACAAATGGAAGCTCTCAAATCGCCAAGTCCTTTTCGCCGGGTCCCGAGCAAATAAAATAATCATTGGAGAGGTCAACCCTGCTTTTATAGGACCACACAATTCACCACGTAGACAGCATTTATTTTCCGCAACCACCACTTATTCTTAACTGCCGTGCGCTTCTATCTTCCGGATTCATTTCAGACCCTAGATCTGATTTCTCTTTAATTTCCGGCCTTTGGATCGCGTGCCACGTACCCCGTTCCGCCAGGCGCCTTGGTGATAAACAACGTGCCAGTCTCCATCCCGGAATGATCTCTAACCGTCGATGAAATCGCCTTTGATCACCCGCCGTCAGATCGGGACAGAGATATCCGATTCCGCTGAGCTTCCCAACCTTATCTTTCGGGCAACTTCATGCTTCGGAATCCCTCACAGCCGTAGATGTGACCAGCCTTTATGCGTGAGCCGTTGGATCGGGTGACACGTACCGAATTCCGCTGGGCTCCGTCACTTTAACCGTCATGCAGCTTCGATCCCCGGAATCACCCTCAGCCATTGATGTGATACGCCTTCAACTTTCCACCGTCGGATCATATACCACGTACCAAATTCTGCTGGGCACTTCGGAATTATCCACCGCGCTAGTTCACTCTTCGGAAATCATAATAGCCGTTGATTTGATTCACTTTGATTTTCCACCGTCAGATCGATCACCGGATAACTCATTCCGCTGGGCGCTTTAGGTTTATCGGTTTTGCAGGTTCTAATTCCGGAATCAATCTCAATCGTAGATGCGATCCGATTTCGCCTCTCCGCCATTGGATTGAGTAGCATCTACCCGATTCTGCCGGATTGTGTCATTTTAACCAAGATGCAATTTCATGAAGCGGATTGGATATGGGCCGTGGATCTGCCGGAAACAACCTGATGGCCTCTGATCTGTGCGCCCGATAAACGCCCGGTCAAACCTCTATCTTCCTTGCATCTCTGAGGAGCGGAGAGAATATCAGCCATTGATTTTCTTCCTTCCTCCATCGTGGATTAGGATCTTCGGTGACTTAATTGCATTTTGCCTATAGCTCCATCTTTACGATATATCCTTTAACCAAAGTATCCAAACAACCATTATTTTTCTTTCTCCACCATGGTTTATTATCCTCTTGAGAAATAATGGTGTTAACATAGGGTTTTTAATATTTTAGGAGTTTTCAGAAAAATTGAAGAAAAGCAGGTACAATGGATTCAGATCTGAAAAGAAGAGACTTACCTATTAGATCTTACCTAGAAATGCTTGTAGAACTCTTAACAGTGATGATCTTTGCTATCCCGATCAATTCTGAAAGATCCAAGTGATTTCTATGACGGATGTAAGCCACAAGCCACCAATGCGCTCCCTACCCTGCATGAGCAAACATCAACAATATCAGATTTACCAATACAAGATAAAGAAACCAAATGCTACAGGAAAGTAAAACGAAGTAATCATAGATCACAATGAAACTAATGAAAACCCCTTGATCCAAGACAAAGAAAAACGAATGAGTTGAGGCCCCCCTGCAATAACGCTCCAGCCAAAACACCCTCCTGTAGACAAAACAATGATAGCAGAAAAATATAGATCTCACAAGAATTTCCATAATGCTAGGAAGCAAAAGACTATCCAATCACCATTTGAGAACATCAGATGCAAAGCAGATCCAGAAAATATCCACAGAAAAATCTTTCTATTATTCAGATCCAAGAGCCAAAGACACCCTACAAATGAGAAGATCTCTCCTTTAAATAGAAATGAGAGAACCACAATCATAACCGAATCCTAACCACTTTCAAAACGAGTGGCTAAGATTAAAAGATAAAATGTTCTAATCAATGGTTGAGATGAGCTCAACATACAATACATGGATCAACATAACCATAAAGTACCAAAGTGGGCTAAATCACCCATAAAGAGGGTACCCCACTCAACAAGAAATAAATGAAGCACATGGTGGGTCCAAGGAGTGTTTGACTAACTCCCTCTGGGTGTCCCCATGGCGCAATAAGATAATATAATATTTTAATTCTTTGACTTTGTGCCTCCTTGAGGAAATCGTGAGCCTCCCAAAAGCTCCAGAAAATAATATAAAAATGCCCAAAAATAGGTGTGGACCCAATCAGGTGCTGCAACTGCTGGAGAAGGTGTGGAGGACATCACTCTCATCATTATGACTCATCCCATGTCATTTCTTTGCCTTAGTAATGTTTTCCGCCAATTTGCACACCAGCAGCAGAAATCTAATGAAAGTTGTCTCCTCACTTGAGAAAGTGGGAGAGGTGTGATCTTGGGTACAAGCACAGAGCTAGGTATTGTCACCTACTCCTAGCTCCTCCGTTTATGCCAACTCCTAATGAAACCAAAGGGGATAGTCCCTAACAAAGAGTTTTCTAAGGCTCAATGTGGTTAAAAAGTTTTACTTAGTTGCGGATGCAGATGAGTGTTGGTTAGGAGTTTATTGTGATTATAAGTAATTGCTTATTATGAGAATGACAATTAATCAAAAGCAATCCACGTTACTAACAAGAGATCACAAAGATAAGCAAAGATTCCAGACTTTTAACTAAACATTCAGAGATAGTAATTAAAATGAACCATAGACAATTGATCAAGATAGATAATTATTCAAATTTAATCAAGGACTAGTGCCTTATGGAGTCAACAAAATGCGTAAATAAAATGATAAGTCTAGGAATCAAGCTAATGAGTATTAGATTGTGCGAATGCTCTTGGTAGGTTTTAAGGATTTTAGGTGATCTTGCTTATGGTGTCTGGAAATCCTAACCGGAAATACCTTCAGTGGCTCCGTTCAAAGACATGACGGACCTGTTTGGAATCACAGCTAGGTGTTCAATAACTTAACCAACTGTGTCCAAATTGGGTTGCCCGACGCCCACACTTGGAATTTGCCCACTACCTGAGTATTTAATCGAGGTAAAAGTTTTAATTAAGTTACTCTTGCAGGGTTAAAGATCCAGTGCCGTTTCTAGGTACTCCGATCTAAGATCGGTCAGAGCATACTCCGGCAAGGAGGGGAGGAAGTTAATTAACTAAGGGGAGTGTGAGTTGAAAATTTTATTAAGTCAATTGATTAAACTCTCCGACAGAGAGCGTTCTTGACCTTGTCTTATGACAGAGGTTCAAGAGTTTTATCTGATCTATATGTCTAATGCAGGGATTGTGCAAGACTAAGGATGCTCTCCGATAGAGAGTGCTCTTGACTTGTGTTTCTGCAAGTTCAAGAGTCTTACTTATTTATTAATTAATTAAGCACTTAATGGAAAAATGACAAAGATCTACCCAAGAGTCACTTTCAGGCGTCTTAGGGCCCTAATCGGGAAAGCAAGGGGGTAAGTATACTACAAGAAATATGCCACATTCAACATGAATAATCAAGACAATATTTCTTAACTTGTTTTAAGAACAACAAAATAATCAAATATGCACTACTTGACTAAGATTAGATGATTATATTACACTACTCTACTCTACTCTACTATTAGCAATAAAATCGGAAAACATGAAAAGGAGACGATACAGGCTTCCCCCAAATGGAGGAAGAAGGGTGTGGGAGCCGTAATCCCACTTGCTTTTTATTAATTTACAATTTTCTAATGACTTGTTTTTTGCCTTTTCTTGGAAGAACAGGGAAAGAAAGGGATGGAAGAAGAGGGGAAAAGTCTTTTTGTTTTTTTTGCACTTCTTGCTTGCTTTAAGCCTTTGGGATTTTCTCGATTCTTCCTACAAATAAGAGCTTTAAACAGTTTAAACGTTATGCATTAATTTAGACTTTAAAGACAAATTACACACTAAAAACTCAAAAAAGAAGGCAAAAACCAACAATGAAAAAAGAGGAAAAAGAGAGAAGAAAAACCAAAGAAGAGAGGAGAGAAAAGATGGGAAAGAGGGTTGTCCTAAATGAAGGAAAGGGGCTGTCCAAAAAAACAAAAAGAAGGCTGCAAAACAGTAAAAAAGAGGGCTGCCCAAAAAAGAGAAAGCTAGAGTCAAAAAACTAGAGCAAAAAGGGTCCAAAACTAGGGCAAAAGATGGCTGTCCAAAAAGAAGAAAAAAGGCTGCAAACTAAAGTAAAAAGAGGGCAGTAAAGAAGAAGAAGTAAAGGCAAGCCAAACAAGGCAATGGGGAGGAAGCCTAAAGGTTGAAAAAAGTAAACTAGGGCTTCCTAAGTGACCGGTAACCAAAGAAAATTAACTTATGAAGATGGAACCAAAGAGAGAGAGTTAGACTCCCAGCTTTCTTTTTGTATTTTAAAGAAGACGATCCCTGTAGGTCCTGCAATTCAAATGTTAGATTCAAATGGTTGCTTGAAGGCTGGGATAGAAGCAGCTGAGTTCACACCCTTCTTCAACCTGTGAAGCCTGATAACACACCACAACTCAATACAAACGTGAGATCAAAATAACATGCTAGTATGCAAAGAAAATTTAAACATGATCAACATTACGTATATACTGATTACTCATGACCATCAAGATACTAATCTACTTCGCATAAATAATCAAATTGAAACTACAAATGATTATTCTACCGTGCCAACAATGGCCTTCTTGAGCTAACAAAACAATTGATCTCATACAAGTATTAAAGAAATAGGGGTTAGAGACAATATCACCTCAACCATTTAGAAAGCTACCACATGCAAGAGCTCATAGACCTCGAAAGTCGAATCTTTATTAACAATTCAAAGCAAATGCTTGATACAATTTTCTCAGAGTAACTCTACTACAAAAGTCCATCCTAATAGAGCTGAAAGAGCCTCTATTTATACAATGAGAGAGTGCTAAAACCCTAAAACCAAATCACATAACCTGACCGGCTTGGTCAAATAACCTGAGATCCAAAACCTAAAAAGAAGAGCTGGGAGTGAGGGGAAGCCTCCACCTAGGCAAGGCGCCCCCACTCCAACCCTAACACTGCAAACTGAGCCAAAATGGATCCCACACATGTGATGACGCCCCTGTGAGGAGAGAGGGGCGTGAGCATGAAGAGAAGGACGTGAGGATGTAGGTGGAGGCGTGAGCTAGGTCTGGAGCATCCACAACTAGGTATGGAGGATCCAACTGCCAATAGATCATAAGTGCAAGAGCTAGTTCTGCCTCGATCAAATCATCAAACCAATAAGTGCTCTCCATCTCATCAAATTCGGGAGTTTAGCTAGAGATGACAAATCCGTTAATTGAATAAAACTTTATTGCTCACTAAATGCTGACTAAAGCTGAGTTATGATAACTCTAATAATCATAAATGCCCAATGAGATGTCATTTAGCCTTTTATTTCGCTGAATTTGGATTAATTTGGAGAGTTTTAATTTTCTCTAAAATAATCATTTTTTAATAAAAACTCCATTTTTTCCCCAAAAATGACTTTTTTGAGAAAAAGAGTGTTATGTGTCCAATTGATGATCTGAAAGTTGGATTTGACTGGTTGGCCGATCAAGAATGATTTTTGGCTTAAGGTTAGAGCCCTCAATCACTGAATTCGGGGTCCGGATGACCGACTTATTACAAATGGGACTTTTTCATTTAATTTATGGAAAAATTAATTAAAAAACTTAGGGAAATAATTAAAAATTTTAAAATTTTAAAAATAATTTTTAACACGTTCGAAAAAAGATTTTTTCGAAATTTTTTTAAAGGTCCTATTGACTTAGGACAAGACCATGCTCTACTCTAACAATGCCTAGTAGGTTTATAACACTCAGATGGGCTCTAATAACCACCCAAGGCCCAGAATTCAAAATCGAGCATTCTAGCTTTGGAGGAAGCGGGAGAAAACCTCGTCAATTATATTCGGCTATAGGCAAAGCATAATTGTCAAGGGCAAAAAACTCCCTGGAATACCTTAGTTGAGATTCTACGTCTTAGAAGACTGAACCACTCAAAAATACCCTACTAGCACATTTTATTACAAACCCTGTGGAGCCATGGTCAAAATTATTCAAATGAAAAAACTGACTAGCCAATATTGGCTAGACATGAAGACGGATCAACTGATACACTAGAGTAAGACATTGAACATGTCTGTCAACCGACAGCTCCTCAGGTAACCCAACTATGGTACAAATAAGTGGATAACAAGTAGCCCAAATCGATTTCTTCAATAGCCATTTAATCATTTTTTAATCTGCCTCGAGAAACGTGAACCTGCCAAAAAATCCTCCTAGGTTACCTGCGTTGTCAAACTGAGCCCACTAGGCTCTTTGGGATGGGGGTACTATGGTACAAACAAGTGGCTGCACCCCCTATGCCCATACAACGCCCTAGGAGATCCAACTGAAACATCTCCCTGCTCAGACATATCAACCTGTGAAGAAAAACTGCATCAGAAAGGCAGAATGAGCCTAATCATATCTGCAAGTGCCCGGAACTGGAAATAAACTGTCTCATTAGACTCAGAGAGTCCAAATTCATCTAAGTTGTATACTCATACCCCTCATAGGTCTCTATCTGATCATCAATCATATCCAATAAACAATATAACCATCTGTAAATGATCAGATACCAATAATATAACTCAGACTATCATCCATTTGTTGCAAGTGCTATGAGGCTAAGACATGCTCTACAAATCATTTAAGCAACAATCACAACAAGTAGCAATCATTTCACTGACGGTGTATCAACCAAATACATATATAAGGCTTTATTTATTATTACTCAGACTAGACTTTCAGGACTATACTCACTTCATAGTTGTAGCCAATTTGCTAGTGAAAGGTGATAGACGAAATTAACAAGGCTAAGGCTAAGGGATGACTTCCTACTTAACATCATGACACTTTGGATATGGAAAGAAAATACTCACTATAACCAATGTCGGACAAACAACAACACAAGGAATGGCAGTGCCTTACAATTGGGTGAGTTGTTTAGAGAGTGCTTATTCAACTTAGGCATCATGACTACATCAAGCTTGATCCAGGTTCATTAGGACCATCAATTTTATTCCATGGCCTTTTTGGCCTATATGACCCTTTGGGACTTCACCAGTGCTTAAAAGCACAACTAATCGCAGCTTTCATCCATGACATATTTATTTTATAAGGTCAGCAATATTTGGATATAGCATATTTTTAACCATCGCTTTTTTGGACCTTTTCTTATACTCTTCAAGGAGTATTTTAGCATTTCATTGCTCTTGCCCTCTTTACATATGTTAAGAAACACAGTTTTATCATTTTCATTTTCCATGGACGCATATTCAATATTTCCAATACATGCAGTACATGAGCTTTCAGTTTTAGCCAACAACATCTCAAGTGACCAGGGGGGGTTCTGCACAGTGCCAAACATCGGGACAATCGACCAGAATGATTTAGGCATACAATCCAACTTACTAAAGGCAAGTTTTGTCACTAATTCAGAGCCTAGACACAATATAAACATGGAGGCTTATCCAACAAAAGTTCTAGCGGGGAAAAAGATCCTCCATGCCATAAGTCAAGAAGTCAGTCGGGTTGAAAACTAAACTGGAAGGTAATGGATGGGTGATGACAATGAATGATGGAGCCAACACTAACAAGCCAAAACAATGGTGGGAATGACTACCTCTACTCTCCTTAAGGAAGGTAAAACCAATGGGTATAGATCAGGAACTTCCAAGTCTAAGTACGGAAATCAATACATGGTACAAAATACATCCAAGTCCATATAATTATGATCGCCAGATCATGATACCACAAGTTAATACATGTCACAAAAATCAGTATAAGAGCAATGATAACCATAACACAATATAACAAGCTGAGTCATAATCATGCAATATAATCCATTTAAACCATCATATGTCCAATGAGAAAGCACTGATATAAAATTGGGCATCAACACCTGCTTTGAAATGACTAAATGGCTACATCGGTCCTCAAATCTGAGTTTCCTGAGACTCAGTCCTGACATGGGAGAGTACAATAGTCCACTAATATAATAATGATCCGTCAAAACTGCTCATCTCAACATCTCATGTGTAAGAGATCTAACTGAAAAATGTCCTGTGTCTGAAAAATAGAATATGGTAGCCTGGATACTATATATGTGATAACAATTAGCTTGCTGGTTTTTAGCAGGCCCATCAAAAAGACAAGGAAACTCTGCCCAAAAATAGCTTTTTTGGACGTCCGGAGCTCCCAGGAGGCTTTCCCCTTAGCTGGGCTTATTTTCCTTGTATTTTGTAAGCCTTTGGATCCCAGATAACAAGGACCAAAGAGCATTTCTGCTGAAGCATTGTAACCAATTAATAAAATCAAGTTTGAGTAGGGTCATTAGAGCCTGGTCCCCATCCCCCCTGGGGGGATTTGTGTCAGTGTCATTTTTCTGTCTTCTTTATATGTTGTTAGCGTAGTTGTTTTTTCTTTATCAATTTCATGCTTTATTTAAGTTTTGCAAGAGTAATCTGAATACTTACCCACTGCGCTATACCGAAGTACCATAAGGGAAAAGACTTGAGCAGTGTAGTAATTAAAAAAGCTTCAATTTTGTATTTGCACTGCTAAGTTTAAATCAATCCGACCGTTGCTTTCCCGAGTACCTAAAAGGTGAAAGAGACTCTTCGGTCGTCATCTAAGAAACTCACTATTACGTCTCTAATAAAATAAACCAAGACTCCTTCCCCGTATGTTCTACACCGCTGCAGCCTGTCTGATTAGTTGGCTGAATCATAAAGGGATACGAGTTACTAGATTTAATAGGAAAATCCACACAAGTGATTTTCTAGAGAACTCGGGAGGTTGCAAAGGGTAATCACTACAGAGTCAGGGGGCTACTCCAAACAGGTTCATCTTCGCCCCGTTGGACACTTGGTATTACCGCTTTAGCACTCAGTTCGAATGGACTTGACTTGTTGGGCCAAAGCCACAATTTACCCATTCCTTAATCAATTCACTTAATAATCTAAAAACTACCAACCGAGACATTGCAATACTTTCACTGAGACTAAACTAGCAACCCACATTCACAAGCACTCTTTTCATTTCGGCACTGGTCTATTATGTTCTTTTTGCATAAGTTAATCTCGTAATGTGTCATTGAGTATTGTGTATCTAATTTGGGTTAAAGTGTTGCTAAGGTTAATCTTGTTGGCAGTGATTGGTAATCTTTAATTTCATCCATTTCATATTAAAACTCCTAGAATTAATTATTTCTCTCGTAGAGTAAAAAAAAAAACCTTAGATTTTATTTTTCATTAGGGTCCACCCCCCTGGCTTCGCTAGGAGTTGGCCTAGACGGAGGACCTGAGTATCAGGTGACAACACTTAGCTCGAGTTTGCCCCTAAGGTCGCACCTAGTGGCTTGAAGATTTCTGCCACGTTACCCGATGTGCGAATTAGGCGGCAACACACTTTAAAATACTCTCTTTTGAATATAAAAATATATTATTAATCAAAAGTAAAATATAAATTCAAAAACTAGATTATGATTTACTACTTTTGGATTTTATATAATAAATAAAATTTATTATATATATAAAATTTAAATCATAATAAAATTATTATATATTATATCACATCATATATTTATACTTTTATATAATACATATGCATAATACATATATGATTTTTTTTCCAAGAAAAAAAGCGTAATTTAATTATTTGATAACCAAATTACATACTGCAGAAAGTATTTTTCAAGCCCTTTTTGGAGAAGACATGTTTTCCTGTCTGTCAATAAAGAGTGTTTTCAAAAAATATGTTGGAAACTGTAGTTTCTGAACTAATCTTGCATGAGGCAATTAGAGAAAAAATACATGAGTCCTTTGCCATTGTGAAATACTTCGAGTTGAGTTGAGATATAATCCGGGAACAATCCTGTTTATCATTCAAAAAAGATCTGAGACATCCAAAAAAGAGAAACAATGTTGATATTTTAGTTCAGCTGTGGCCCCTCGATGAAGGGCCTGTGGTAGAACTCATGGAAGGTGTTGTTTATGTGTTCTATAATCTGCCACTGGCCACGTACCAAAGTTAGGCCTCTTTTGGAGAGCTGATTTGCTGATGTGTTGCGCTCCCTGTAGACATGATGACATTGGAATGAGTCAAAATCATTTAGAATGCGCCAAGTGTCTTCAAGCAAATTACTGAGATAAGAGTTGTGGCAAAGTAGAATTTTATTGACCCAATTTAAGATTAGCATTGAGTCACCGAAGATTTGAATATGATTGCAGTCCCTTTCTTTTGCAAAAGTGAGAAGGAGCTTCAGGGTGAGAAGTTCTGCATAATTGTTTGTGCCCTTCCCCAGGCCCAACTGCATTTCAAAGGAATGGTTATCAGAGAGGTGGAGGACTGCTCCTCCATCACACATGCCATCTTTTGAGGCTCCATCAAAGTAAGCCCATGGCTGAGATTTATTTATTGTTTCCTCTCTGAAGATTCTGGGGGTTGGTTGATTCTTTTCTTGGGGGAAGTGGGAGAGGATTTCCAGGCTAATTCGGGCAGAGCATTCTGGGCTGGAGGTTTTGTCTTGGAATATTGCTTTGTTCCTGGCCACCCAAGTACCCCAAATAAGAATGAGAGGCAGAGCTCGATAAAGCTCTATTTGAGGGGAATTTAGCTAATTTTTCCAAGAGTCTTCAACCGAGTCGCCAAACCAGAGCTAAGGCAGGTTGGTGATGAGAGAAATTTTAGACCTAGATTTCTTTTGAAATGGACAGTCCAGAAAAAGGAGTTGGGTGGTTTCCTCGTGTTGCATGTAGAGTGGGCACCTTCCTGGACCTTCCACCTTTTTCCTTTTCATTTGGTCCCAAGTGGGTGCTTTTCCAGAGAGTACGCACCACATGAAAATCCTGGATTTTAGTGGGCAGTGCATTTTCCATACTTTTTTCCACCACTAGATATCAACGGCTAACCTGTCAGGTGTTGTAAGGAATTTGTATCCAAGTTTTGGCGAGTATCTCCTTGATGGAGCGTAGGACCAAATAAGCTCATCCCGTTGATCAGAGATTCACACATAGAAAGCTTGAAGAGCGTAAGTGTAGTTGTTCCAAAGAGGCCTTAGCTCATTGTTTAGTCCCAACTCTATAGCTAATTTCCAACCTTGGTTCCATAAAGTGGTGGAGGCATGATCCACCACTTGGTTCAAGTGGAAGAGACTTTGCTCATTTAGTGCCTGGATGAGGGGAGGGAGGATGATATGCCTGCTTTGAATACCCATCCAGGGGTCTGCGCCAAGACGAACTTGCATGCCCCAACCTATTTTCCAGACAAGGCGGCTTTCAGTAATGGGGAAGAAGAGGAGCACTGCCTTCCATATTGTTGAGGCTCATCTAAGGCTTTTTGTCGGGTTCCGAATCCACTCTGTGATATAGTCTGGAAAGATGTATTTTGTACTAACCACTTTTGTCCAGAGCTTCTCTGTGGTTAGCAACCTTCAACTCAGTTTTGCGGTCAGGGATTTAGCAAAGAGATGAATATGTCTTAGGCCCCATCCTCCTTGGCATTTTGGCTTTGCCAGGATTTCCCATTTGACACAAGGTGAGACATAGGATGAGGAAGTGCCTGACCATAGAAACCTGTAGCGGTGTTTTCTTATATGCTCTAGGATACCCTTGGGGATCCAAGCCAGGGACATCCAATATACCGGTATTGCTTCTAGGACCAATTTTATTAGGACCAACCTTCCTACTCTAGACAACCAACTATGGCTCCAACTTTTTAACCTTTTTCCAATTATGCTACAAGCTAGCCCAGTCATTTTTGGTGTAATCGTTGGGCTTTAGTTGAAACCCAAGGTATTTGATTCTAGCATCCAACGGTTTGTGCTCGAAAGGGAATATGTCTGCATACCAGGGTTCTTCTTCTTTTGTTAGGAGGTTGGTTGTGAGAGAAGATTTGTGATTGTTTACTAGCATACCTGTAGCTTTTTTGAAAAGATCCAAGGTCTTTTCCAGGGTTTCTGCATCTCTTCTTGATCCATCACAAAAAAGTAACATGTCATCGATGAAAAGCAGATGGGAGATCCTGAGGTTGTTAGTGAGAGCCAAATTGTTGTAGGTTCTCTGCCCCTTTTCATGAGCTAGAGCTCGGCTTAACCCTTCAACCACTAACTGAAAGAGTAGTGGGGAAAGTGGGAAACCTTGGCACAACCCTCTTTCATCCTCGAAGAAAGGAGAGGCAAAGCCATTTTATGAGGATTTTAAAGGAGGCTGTGGACATGCAGCTGATGATCCACTTTATGATGTTGTAGTACTCAAACCCTAGGTGTGTCATTAACATTCTTAGATAAAGCCAATTCGCCCTGTCAAAAGCTTTTGATAGATCTATTTTGAGAGTGACTCCTTTGCTTTTTGCAGTTTTTTGGGTGTGGAGGCCTTCTTGTGCAACGCCAAGGGCTTCATGGATCTGCCTTACTTCTAAGAATTTGAATTTCTCCTTGGAGATTACTTTTGACAGGACCTTTTTCAGCCTTCTTGCAATAATCTTGGCCACCACTTTGTATGTTACGTTGCACAGAGAAATTGGACGAAAATCATTCAAGGAGGTGGGGTTGTCTGATTTTGGGATAAGAGCAATAAAAGTGGCATTTAAGGGAGGGTGCACAAGACCCCCTCTTCCGAATTCCTTAACAAGTTGCAGGAGGTCTGGTCCGATGGTTTCGTAATGGGCTAAAACGTACTCGATGGGCCAACCATCCGAGCTTGGACTTTTGTCTTTTTGGAAGTTATGAAGAGTTTCCTTGAGTTCCTCCTCAGAGACTTCTTCCATGAGCTCCTAGTTGTCTTCCGGGGAGATGAGTCCAAGGAAGAACTGAGAGAGGCAGATGATCTCAGCCATATTTGTTTTGTTCTCTTCCTTGATGAGGTTTATGAAATGAGAAGTGCTTAGAGAGGCCAGACCCTCGAATGAGGTGATTTCCTCATTATCTTAATTCCGAAGACTCCAAATAGTGTTCAGAGCTTTTCTTCCTTTGACAAAAGCTTGGAAGAATTTGGTGTTCTCATCCCCGTGTTCTAGCCAGATTGTTCGAATCTTAAGCCTCCAGACCTCTTCTTGCTCCAATAGCAGCTTTTTCCTTTTGGCTTCTAGGCGGTCTAGTTGGAGCTTGGAACCCAAATTCGAATAACCTCCTCCTTCTGAGTCTTGGAGGGCAATCTCTTTTTCTATTTGGATCAAATCTTGTTCATCCCTCCTTTTTTTTGAAATCCCATTCCTTGATTTTCTCTTTGACCTGAGCAAGGTTTTTGACAAAATCGGGTGCTGCATGAGATCCTTCCTTTGGGTTGTAAGGAACCCATGTTGTTTTTACAATGTCAGAAATTCCATCTTCTTTCAACCAAACAACACACAGTTTGAAAGACTTGGGCGGCTTTGCTGGGGTTCCTAAGATTTCTGAGCAGATTGGGAGGTGATCAGAGTCCTTCCCAGACTCCACCAATTGTATGAGATTTAGGTTTTTTTTCCAATAAGCCCTCATTTACCAGGAATCGATCCAGTCGTTTCGCGATTCTTCCCTCTCCAGATCTCCTATTAGTCAAAGTGTGCTTTAACTTGGTTGGATGAACATCAACCAGTTGCTGATCTCTTAGGAGGGTTTCAAATAAATTAGAGAGAGGATCACTTCTTGCATTGGGGCCCCAAATTTCTAGGTTTCCCATAGTGAAATTCAGATCTCCTCCCAGGATGAGGTTTTCATTCTTTAGAAAAGGTTTCAGCTTTAGACTGTTCTAGTAGGTTGCCCTTTCATTCAAGGGTCTGTTTATGTTTACAATTGTGAAGGAAAGGTTTAGGTGTGCATGATAAAAATCAGCCCCGATTCTTGAGTCAAAGCGCCAAATGTTTTGGAGTTTTACTGTCTTCGGATTCTAGCCGAGAGCGAGTCCTCTTGCGCTAACTACATGACAGTCGAAAAGGGGAAGGGTGTCTTTCAAAAGGCAGGAGATTTCCTCTTCCACTCCCAATGTTTCTTGTAGTAGAAATATGTCAGGTTACTGCATGCTGAGCAGTCGTTTCACGGCAAGTTTTTTGGCTTTACTTGCCAAACCCCTGCTATTGTAAGAGAGTAATTTCATTGGGGTCCTCTATCTAAAGCTTTCGCTGCCCTAAGTGCCCCTATTATTGACTTTTGTTTCCCTTTTGCTACATCCTTGATGGCTCGATTCTGAGTCGAAGAAAGGTGGGAGGGCTTTCCCCTTTCCTTCTTTTTAGGGTTTCCTTGGTTTTTTTCCAGTCCACAATTTTGAGTGTAAGGGAGCGAAATGTCCATAGACCTTAGGCGAAAGCGAATGGAAGGTGATTTTGAGGAAGAGGGGGCCAAAACTTATGGGTTGCGGTTCTTAAGGGGATAGGAGAGACCAAAGGCGTCGCAGCATGTGGGGGGATCATGGGTTCCAAAGAAGGGCATCAAGAGGTGTTTCGGGAGGTCTCTGAGAGATGAATCCCTTCACTGTGGTGGGACTGTGGGTCGACAGAGAGTGCATTAAACAATACTTCCAGATCTGAAATAGGAGGTTGGGTGTCAAAATTCTTACCCATCGGTTGTGTTGCTTTTGCCTGAAATTGTTGCTTTTGCCTGAGTTATTGAATATATCACCATAAACGTTTTTATGTTCATTCAAGTGATAAATTATTTAACTACCTCCTCAACTAACCTTTATTTTGAGGACGGAGTTATTAAGTGGACAAACTCATCCTTTTTCCAGTTGAAGTGCTCTTCTAAATCTTGTAGGAATTTTGCCAGAAGTTATAGTGTGCCACATGATTGATGGGAACTTTGATTATGGAGCATTGTCATTAGAGATTTTGGCCTATTTTATGATGACCCAAATTTCGAAAAAGGGAGTGAATCAAGGTGAACTTTGCTTCGCCAGAATAAAATAAACTCACTGGAAAGGTTGAATCTGTCCATTTATTAACTCCTATTTTTTAAGTTGGGTGATTAACATTTTGTGACCCTAACACGAGAACTCCACCACTTGGTTTGAACTTGATTATTATGTCTTCCTCACAATTTGACCATAAGAACATAAATTGGACTAGGTGTGCATTACAAACATAACTTGAACAAGGTGTGCATTACAATCCTTACTCCATACCATGGAGCCTCCTACCCCAATGCTCAAAGAAAATAAGGATAGAGAATATTCCACCCCAGGCAAACCATCTTGATAGAACAGAATAAAATTTCAAGATTTCAGATCACAATAATTAAGCAAGGGTTTTTATATATAGACATTTGCTTTGTTATAGAATCATATGGAGTAACGTAAAACCTGGACATAATAAAATTTCAAGGATATCTCAAATTGCTGTTTCGAAAAAGTGCTTTTTAAAGGGGAGATTGACTTTACCATATAATCATATGCAATAATGTGAACCATGCCTACGGATTAACATCATTTGATTAGAATGTTCTAGTTAGTCATAGAGATGAGGTTAAAATTTGTTGAAGTTAAGGGTTGATTAATGTTCCAACTTTACTTGAGTTTAATAGTGGTAATTTTGCAATCTAAGGGAAGTTCACCTTTTGGGGGGGCTATTAATCTAGCTGTGAATATACAAAGACAAAAAGAATATGTATTCCGCTCTGTAGTTTAAGTCACTTTTATCAGATTTTAAATTGTTTTGTTTCTACTGCAGGTGTATGGTTTATCTTGGCTTATACTGCTTGTTATCATTTTGGTTTTCAAGGTTTGTACCTTAGCATAGATTGTTTGAAAGAATTCCATAAATTTTCCAACGTTCTTAGTAGATATTTGAATGTATCTACTTGGGTCACAATAATTATCTGTATATTTCTTTTGTTTTTTATTTATTTTTGGAAGTTACATTTTAAGGAATTAGAGAAATCTTTTCATTCTTGTTTTTGGGCTGTGCAGGTATTCACATTCAGCAAAAAGGTATCAGTGAATTTCCAGTTAATGGTGGGATTTGTTCAGGGCACTACATTTATAGCAATAGTGGCGGGGCTTGTGCTCGCTGTTGCTATCACATCGCTGACAGTGACAGACCTTTTTGCTTGTATTTTGGCATTTGTTCCAACTGTTGGGCTATTCTCTGTGTAAGTTGTCTAAAATTCTTGTTGGGTCGTCATTCAAGTGCTTATTATTGTTTACCTAGTAATTTTGGATCTTATTAACACTTGATGCAGCTTGCAATAACATGGAAATCCGAGGTAAAAAGTCTGGGCTTATTGAAGTCTGTTTTTGCAATTGCTAGATTATACGATGCCGGCATGGGTGTTCTCTTGTTTATTCCTATCATAGTGTTGACATGGCTTCCTTTCGTATCGACATTCCAGACGCGTCTTCTGTTTAATCAGGCCTTCAGTCGTGGGCTCGAGATCTCTCTCATTCTTGCAGGGAACAAGCCAAATGCTCAGTGATTGTATGTCATATTATTGTTGATGATTATTTATCATCATTTAATCTATAAAATTGTATGTATTCGTTTTTACGATACCAACGAAATTTTACTGTGTATCATAGCGATTGGACACCGAGGCATTTTTATGGTTTTGGGACATGTTGGTGACATGGATATCTGCTTGCTCGTTGGACATGAGAGGCTGTGAATTATTGAAAACCTGCTTGATGTACTAGTTAAAGTTTTAATGGCATAAGTCATATGAATAACCTTTCAAAGTCACAACACAACAATAACCATGTATGGCAGTTTTTAATGGTTACTTTTGGCATAGAATTACTGATAATTGTGTTCAAAGTTATAAAGTTACAACATAGCCATGAATGACAGTTTTTTTATGGTTACTTTGACATAGAAATACTGATAATTGTGTTTAGAGTTATTAAGGAATGAAACAAATTTATTTACAGTAAATTCATGCAAAATAATTATATTAACAAAAGCATTAAGAGTTCCTAATGATTACAAAAGCAATTTTAATCTAAATAATATTAGAATTAGAATTCAAGTTTATATTATATTAGTAATATATGATGTTATCCTTCATTACTGGTATGTGTGATAAATGTTAAATGTAGAAGGTAAAAGTTAAGTGGTTAAATCATTGTAATCATCTTACAATCTTATAAATTACAAATGTTGTAATATAATTAAGTTTATATTATATTAGAGATATATATGTGTGATAAATGTTAAATGTAGAAGGTAAAAGTTAAATGGTTTAACCATTGTAATCATCTTACAATCTTATAAATGTTGTAATATAATTAAGTTTATATTATATTAGAGATATATGATGTTGCTTTGGTAACTGCAAAGGTAGAAGCCAAGTGATTAAATCATTATAATTATTTTACAATTTTATGAATGTTGTAATATATGGTGATATACATAAAAGGGTTAAGTGGTTAAGATTTGTGGTTGCAAGTGTTGTTTTAAAAAAAATTGTACATCTTCTTTTAACATGATGTGTGCATTTGTATAAACTTGTACATAATATTAAAGTAGATATTATTCTTTGGAGTACAAATTTGAGTTTTAACATTTGTAAAGAATAAAAAGAATGAAAAGTAAGAATAAGAAGACAAGATAATAAATAAGTAATAAAAAAGGTTTTGAATTAGAGGTAAGGAGATAAAATCAAAGACTTTGGAGAAGAAAGAGTTAATTAGGACAAGATAGCACATGGATATTC
Organism: Pseudotsuga menziesii; assembly: GCA_001517045.1. Lineage (NCBI taxonomy): Eukaryota > Viridiplantae > Streptophyta > Pinopsida > Pinales > Pinaceae > Pseudotsuga > Pseudotsuga menziesii. The sequence continues at coordinate 117,789 of LPNX010201119.1, forward strand.
TATAACGAATAATAGACAATGAAAAAATGACTTTTATATAACGCAAACACGTCAAAACAAACCTATGCCAGTGAAACACCCTTGAATCAACCTGTAAACTAAAAATGTACAAAGATGCAACCAAAGGAAAATTCTTCTCCATAAGGTCACATAAATGACGATGTCTATTGACTATGTCTTGAAGCATTTGCTTGCAAAGCACTAGGAAGTTTCGTTATCCACTAAGTTGCACTCAGGTAGATTTCCAGTGAGTCGTCGAGGTTGTGAACAAGTTCCTTGTTTGTTGGCAGTGCTCAAACGATTAGAAGACAAGTTCCTTGTTCATTAGCAGTGCTCAGAAGTTCATAATACTTTTCAAGGACTTTTGGACCCTTTTTTTTAATAACTACATGTTCATACCCCATGGGTGTTAGCATAACAAACCTTTTGTAAAGGACTTGGATTCCTAGGACTTGGACATCAATCTGATTATTCCAAGGTGTTTTTTCTCTTGTTAATTATGCAAAGATGAATAGGCGATGTATACTTTTTGAATTTTTCATTACTCCTCCAAAGTTGGAATGGTCGTCTTGGTGGTTTGGCCTTAGGAGGTTATTAAAGTTCATGTTTCAATGTATATGAGCATGCTAGGCATTAATTTTTAGTCGTATGGACATGTGCTAGATCCTTGTTTTTTTTTCAAATTCCCCAACAAAAAAAAATTCCTGTATGGTCTAGAGGCGAAATTTGGCATGGGAATGCTCGTTTTCACACGCAAGGTGTTCACTTTATTGTAGGACCCACTTTTCCAATGATTTGTGTTTCAATTATCACTTAGAGCCATTTTTTCTAAAGGGGTGACAAAAGGTCAAATTAATGCTAAAAATGCGACAAAATTGCAAGGTCAAAAGTAAAAAAAACATGTTTAAACATGTGTGATGTGGCGATCATGTCTCACATGATGGACAATCTCTTCCTAAGTGAAAGGAAACCTCATCCAAAGATTAAACATGTGATTATTTAAGTGAGATTTGGACACTATTGAATCAATCCATCATGAGATGTGCGCTCACCATCATCTCATGAAATCACATGGATTATGTGGCAGTCAAATTGTGTGGAGTGGCATGTGACAGGATCAACCTTGACCCCATCCTTGGAGATGATGTGTCCCAACAACTTTCCTTCGTCAACTCCAAAGATTGATTTGGCAGGATTTAAGGAAATGCCATATTTACGACACCTCATAAATACTTGCCTAAGATGACTTATGTGATCAGAACTTTCTTCTGAAAAAATAGTTAAGTTATCTTGGTAGATTTCCGTGGCTCTCTGGAAAGTGGCATCTGCATTTAATAAGCCGAAAGGCATTCTTAAAAACTTGTAAGTGCCTCAAGGTGTGGTAAATGTAGTCTTATGTTGATCCTCTTTATTTACTAACACCTAGTTATATCTTGAAAAGCCATCCAACATGGACATCATTCCTAAACCAGTTACTCTTTGAAGTAATGTCTCCATGTCGGGCAATGGGTAATTATCTTTTAGGCATGATGTATTGAGATTCCTAAAATCTATACTTATTCTAATTGACCCATTCTTCTTTCTAACAACAACTAAGTTGGAGCACCACGATAAATGTCTTGTAGGTGCTATGATCCATGCTGCTAACATTTTCTAAAGTTCCTTCTGGACAATGGAGACCAACTAAGGATTTATTCGCCTAAGTTTTTGTCGGAAAGGTTTGACCTCCTTGGCTTCTTCTATGAGGGGAATAGTGTGTTGAGACACATCTTCCCGGGAAGCTTCAAGTTCATCATAACTAAAGGCCAAAACATCCCTATATTCATTAATTAGATTGATTAACCTGTTCATTTTATTTTCCAAACTACCTTTTCCAATTTTTATTAACTTGGAGTCCTTGTCTATACCTATATTTATTTCCATATAATCCCCAATGTTTATTGACTCTTTTTTATTTTTATGACGATCTTGTCTGTCAAACAACTTTTCAAGAGCTATAAGGCTACTTGGAATGTGATTTCTTAAATTATCCTCATCCTCCTAATACTCTTTACCCTTTTGCTAATAACTGATGTTGCAACCTTCAAACTCCTGTAGATTTTGGATGAACCTTAAGAGTTGTTTATCATCATTAAATACCTGCCAATGATCTGCATTATCAGGAATTGAAGACCTGAAATTTATATCCATTTTTCCATTCCCACTAATCATCTCATCTAAAGGTTGAAGGGTGGATGTTGCTACTACCAACTTATCTACTAAACCATTCATTCCCCTAGGGATTTTTTGAAGATTAAGTGCATCAAACCAGTCCATGGTATCCATATAGCATTTATGTACTTCCTTAGTCTTTGACTTTTACACTGATACTGATTCTTAAGTTGGAGGATGACTAAGTCTGAATCACCTTTTATGTTCAACATTTTTATGCCCATATCCTAAGCAATTTCTAATCCCATAAACAATGCCTCATACACAGCCACATTGTTCGATGCTTCAAACTCCAATCTAAAAGCAAAGTTGTAGATTTTATTAGAAGGTGAAATGATTACTATGCCCCCACCCTTTCCAGCTTTGGAATAAGCTTCGTCAAAGTACATTTGCCAAACTTCATCAATGTTTTCATTTTTAATATTTTCTTTAATAGGGACCATGAAGTTGGATAAGATGGCATAGTTCCCAAAGTTGTCAGTACAATGCACAAATTCATTTCTAGGCTTCTTAGGATTCTCTACATGCCGCTTTCTTTCTTTTTCTTTGTGAAGTATAACCCTAGTGTTTTCTGATGTAGGTATGGTCGCGTATGTCCAATCCATTTGGATGTGTCCACTTAGAGTTGCAGCCCAATTTCTAGACAAAAGCATTCCCCAATTATCTGGTACATCGATCACAACAACATCCATTGCCATATCATTATCAGGATACTTGGCCAACTTTACATGTAGGTTTAAAATTATCTCTACCACTTCAACTTCTCTTGCATCCATTGCACAAACATTGTGGTAGGGTCGTGTGATCCTTAGATTTAACTGTTCCATTACCTTCCTTGTAATTACGTTTGATGAAGCACCTGAATCTAACATGCAGTTATGAAGGAGAAGATCATCAACCAAAAGAGAGACATAAAAAGGAGGGTGATCCTCCCTTTCTGGATCAACACTGTGAAGGACTATAGGCATATCTTCGAGGACAAAAGGAAAATCTTCAAGGATGGCATTATTACTTGGAGGAGCAGTTTTGTTGACAATATTATGACTACTTTCTAAAGCTTTCATCTGTTTTTCGTTTTGGCCGAGAATTTGAAGGATATCAGTAGCATAAGCTGAAATTTTAACATCATTAAACCATTCTCCCATGTCAAGCTTTGATTCTACAACAACCGGAGGCTTTATAACAGGAGGAATTGTTACCTTAGGCTTGTACGGTTTGGTTGGTGTAGAATTCTCCTTTCTTTGATAGGTAGCTCCTTTGTATCTAGCATTCCTCATTTCTAAGATTTTTTTCTGGGAAGGTGTTTCACCATAAGTCTAAGAGATGAAATCCTTTTCCATACTATAATCTACGGCCTGTTGCTAATGTTGGTCTATCAAAGGGTAGGTTTGACCTACCATGTTCACAAACTCAGGCTCGCTTGATGGTGTGTCCTGGCTACTAATCTCAGGGAGTCCATGTTCCATAACTTGATTTGCAATGTAACAAGTACTTTCTTGATGAAACTAAGAACAAGGCCTGCAAAATGGAATTGCATCCTCTACTAGGTTGACTAAATCCAACTGGTTTGGAATCCTGGGTTCTTGAGTTTTCTTTTGATACATTTGATTAGGCTTCGGTTGAAAGTTTCTTGGTGCATGAGAGACATGATTTCTTTCCATCATAACCAACCTATTCTGAATATGATTTAGCTGAGCAACATGATTGGCCATTTGTTGGTTTTGATTAGTTACCAAGGTTTTCATCATTTCAGCCATTTCCTTCATAGGATCTTTAGATGTTTCCTTATCCTCTTATTCAACAGCCTTCAACTTAGATTCTTTGTTGTAGGAAGTGTTTCCTCTAGTGTACCCTAGTATGTTGGACTTACCCGATGATTGCGTGTTCTTTTCAATTTTCTCAGCCAATCCTTGGGAAGTCTTTAAATCAGCAGGTTCTTTATCCCTTAATTGATACCTCAAATCTCCAGTGAATGCTTCAATATAATAGAAGAGGATAGCAGCATCATTTGGCTTGATGTCTTTATGAAGATTAGAAACAATGCGCCTGAATTTTGTATTAAATTCATCCATGGTTTCATTTTCCATGTTTTTTATGTTATGAAGGGCAGCAAGTTGATGTCTTGGTTCCTTTTTTTCTCCCCATTTCTTCCTTAAACCATCCAGAAATTCACTAAGAGTTTTGTATGAATTATCAGCTAAGTCAAGGTACCATTCTCCAGCATCATCTTCTAAGGATAAAGCAAAGAGCTTCATTTTGACATCGTCATGGTCATGGGCAACATCGTTGCAATAACTAACCAAGAGCTTTTCAAACTTCTAAAGGTGAGACTTGGCAGTGATGGCATTGTTTCCCTGAAATGTAGGGAGCTTCTTGATAGCATCATTCGGAATGACATGGGGAGCACCTACTATCTGAGAAAAATCAAGGGGTTTGAAGAAATCTGTCATTTCTTGAGATTGATGGATATGGCTCTCTACAAATAAATGATGGATATCCGAGAGGGACTGGGAGCCTAAATCTTCAAGGATTCTATGAGACGTCTATCTATTTAATCTCTTTATATAAGCCCTTTCAAGCTCAGGGATGAGATCAAATACTCCTTCAGAGTTCCTTCGGGTACAATACCTTGGAGAGATATTAAACAGTGGAGTTGCCAGATGGATCGAGTTTTAATTTAAAAGTTTAAAGACAAAATCTATCCAAATTTTTATCTTTTTATCTTTTTGAAACAAAAAGAAAAGTTAAGTCCTACTCGGGAATAAAATATTTATCCCCGGCAACGGCGCCAGAAAACGTTGCCGCCTTTCACACTCCTGGGGGGTCGTGGCAGAAATATTCAAGCCACTCAGTGTGTCCTTGGGGGGAAGTCTCGAGTTAAGGCTATCACCTTGTTCTTGACTCCTCCGTTTAGGCCAACTCCTAACGAAGCCAAGGGTGGTAGACCCTATTAAATTCTAAGGCTTTTAGGCTTTAGTGTTTAAGGTGATGAGATAAGTTACTTAGGATTTTTTTTTTAATAAATGAATTCGACACAATATATTTGCAAAATTTGTCACACCACAACAACATAGAAATTAAAACTTGATAAGCAATAATGCAGAAACATATCATAAAAAATAAACCATTGCCAAATAATGGAGTCCACAAAATGAAAATTTTGTTGAAATGCGAAAAGGATGTTGCAAGTGCTCTTGGTCAAATTGTATGTTAATGTGAGATGAGTTGATTACTTAGGGGGGAAGGGGACTCCCGATATACCTAGGGGATACGAGAAGTATGTCCAAAACCCTTAACCGATACGGCTACCCGCAAGGAATATGTAGGCTGCTTGAAGTCTCAGAGACGATTTTCAACACTACACCACATGGGTGTAGTCTAGCTTGTGCCTTGAGGTCACTGCCCAGTTGTTCTTGCTTCCTTTCGGGTAATTTTCCACCGCAACAGCTTAAATCGAGGCATTGGATTTTCTCCTAGGGAGGTTAATTGAAGAAGTGAGATCTAATTACTCTAGTCGCCCACGTTGGTTTTGATGCAGTCGACTGATCGGACGAAACACAGCCAATGGAAAGCATACACAACGGAGCCTTGATATTTTTTTAAGGATTTTAAGCAGTGTTCTTTGTTAAAAAAGAAAAACCTACAGGAATCTCTTTCGGTCTGTTGTCCGCCGAAAGTACACAGTCAGCAGAAATCTTTTGGACTGCTATTTCCCAAGCGGGAAAGGTGTGGCCTTGGGGGAAAGCAAAGAGCTAGGTCACCTAATCTCAGCTCTTCCATTTAGGTTAACTCCTAACGAACCCAACAAGGGTGGTCCCTGTTAGAAGAAAATCTATGGTGTTTAGTCTATGAAAGAAAAGACTAAAACTAGGAGTTAATATGAAATGGATGAAATTAAATATTACCAATTACTGCAAACAAGATTTAACCTTAGGAACACTTTAACTCAAATTAGATACACAATATTCAATGACACATTTGCGTGATTCACTTATGCAAAAATAACAAAATAGACCAGTGCCAAAATCAAAAGAGTGCTTGCAAATGTGGGTTGCTAGTGTAGTCTCAGTGAAAGTATTGTAGTGTCTCGGTTGGTAAATTTTAGATTATTAAATGAATAATTAAGGGCATGGTTAATTGTGGGTTTGTCCCAACAAGTCAAATCCCTTCAAACTGAGTGCTAAAGCGGTAATACCAAGTGTCCAACGGGGCAAGAATGAACCTGCTTGGAGTAGCCCCCTGACTCTGTAGTGCTTACCCTTTGCAACCTCCCAAGTTCTCGAGAAAATGACTTGTATGGATTTCCCTATTAAATCTAGTAGCTCATAACCCTTTCTGATACAACCAACTTATCAGACAAGTTGTAGCGGTGTAGAGCATACGGGAAGGAGTCTTGGTTTATTTTATTAGAGATGTAACAATGGATTGTTTAGATGACGACCGAAGAGTCTCTTTCACCTTTTGGGTACTTGGGAAAGCAACGGTTGGATTGATTAAATAAACAAATAAATCTGAAAAGAGAAAACTAACAGTAAACTCTCCGACAGAGAGTACTCTTGATCCACCTTTTGGTGAGAGTCAAGAGATTTTGGATTCCTTTTGTTAAGTTTGGATTCCTTTTATTACTTAACAAAATGATAAACAAAACTAATCTAAAGAAATTAAACCTCTCTGATAGAGAGTGCTCTTGATCCACTTTTTAGTGAAATTCAAGAGGTTTTGGTTCTTTTTACTTTTTGCAGTTTATAAAAAGCAAAGAATGCGAAAGTAAAACTAAACTAAACATAGTTTTTCTTTTCTTTTTATGAAAGAAAAAACAAACTAAACTACTCTAAACAATTATTATGCATGCAAAAACTAAAATAGAAAAAGAAAGCAAAAGAGGCGATACAGGCATCTCCCAACTGGAGGAAGAGGGGTGTGGGGGCCTTTGTCCCACTTGTTTTCTATTAAACCTTTTACAATGCTTTGAAATAAATAGTGCCCTTTGAGCCCTGAAAAATAGTGTCAAAAAAGGCCCTAAAGTGTCAGCATAACAAGGGAAAGAAGAAGGGGGAAGGAAAAATCAAATATGGACGCTCCGGGTGGCTTGAAACTCAAAATTTTGGCAGCATATCTTTCTATTTTTTTCGTATACCTGCTAAAAATAAGCAAGCTTTCAAAAGAAAATTGGTGTGTTAAATGCAAAAATAAATTAATAATCTACACCTTCAACACTTGGAAAAGATTTTGCAAAATTTTAACTCAAAATGTTAAAGCAAATGGAAACTAGATCTAAGCCTTAAGATGTAAAATTCCAGCCCTTTCTTAGATCTTAAATGAAACAAGTAAAATGATAATTGATAAACCTTTAATGATCAACTTTTAACTTGCAAACAAAAAACAAAACAATTTAAAAGAAAAGAGATTTAGGTTGAGTGTTTTTATCCTTTTTTCGTTGAGAAGGAAGAGGAAGAGCTCAAGCTTCAAGCTTTGAACAAGGTTGAGGAGGAGGGTGTCTGCATGGTAAACAAGTTAGATACAAAGTGAAGCTATGAATAAGATAAGATGCAACCGAGCTCTAATCTTACTCCACCATCGGTGATTTGCAAAGCTACACAAGAAACCTTCATGCAAAGATCAGATCTAGTAAGGAAATCACATAAAACCAAAAGCATACAAGTATTACCGACTACAAAGTATAACTCTTGAATCTTAAATGATTACACATAAATAAGCAAATTGAGATTCAAATGCCTATTCTATGGAAATCTCTGATCAGTTTGGAGATCTGATCTGTAATCCCTTTTGGCGCCAGGATAAGAGAAGATTGATAAATGGGAAGAGCTGAAAGAACTGATTTGATCAAAATTACCTTTTCTGCCTTCGTAAGCCAATGACCACCCCACGAAATAATCTTTGCCTTAATCTTGCTAATAATACCCAGCCAAAGAGAAGGGTTATTTTGACCTAGATTTAATGGGAGACCCAAATATTTTACCTTGTCCCAAGAAGCATATCCTTCAAAACCCAAAATCTGAGAAATTTTTTCAACTTTAAATTGATCTACATTCCATTCGAATACTGCACTCTTTCTGTTGTTGATGAGTGCCCCTGAAATAATATAGAATTTATGCATAATTTCTGAAAAGGTTCTTGCCATTTTTAAAGAAGCTCCTCCCAAGAGTAAAGTGTCATCCGCAAAAAGTGCATGGTTAATAGCTTCAACACCTGTTGCTGAGATAATACCTGGGATAATGCCAACATTTTTTCCTGTTGTTAGCTTTCTGCTTAATGAATCAGCCATGATAATGTACAAAAAAGGCGACAGAGGATAGCCCTAACGAAGAACACTAGAAGCTTGAAAAAAATTTGTTGGTCTGCCATTTACTAATGGCGCTATGCAAGGATTGTTAATGCAAGATTTTATCCAATTTATGAATGCAGAACTGAATCCAAAAGAATGAAGAACTGAGAAGAGATAGGAAAGATTTACCCTGTCAAATGCATTTTCCATATCGAGTTTGATAGGCATGCCCTTCTCCTTCCAATGAAAGCTAGAGTGCATAGCTTCCTGGACTTGTATTACATTATCTAGAATATGTCGACATTTTACAAACCGGCCTTGAAGAGGAGAAATCATTTTCCCAAGCAGAGGTTTAAGTCTGTTGGCTAAAAGCTTAGAAAGGATTTTATAGGAAGCATTGCAAAGGGAAATGGGTCTAAATCGATCAAAAGAAGAAGGGTTGGCTTCTTTAGGAATTAAAGGAAGGAATGTGGAGTTTGTGCATCCACCCACTTTGGCTTTGACTTGAAATGATTTTATCATCCGGAGTAAATCTTTCCTAATTACTGACAAGCAGACTCGATAAAAATGAAAGGAGAAGCCATCAGGGGCTGGGGCTTTATCCGACTCCATGGACCATATCACATCAATAATTTCTTACTCAATAAAGGGTTTCATTGACTCACCGTTTTCTGCCTCACTCACCAAACTAGGAATGTTGGACAAAAAATCAAAGGCTAAAACTGAGTCAGAGGAACCATCATCCCTAAAAATGTTCTAAAAATGCTCTTCAGCCATTTGTTTAATTTGTGAAATTCCTTTGACCGATTCTCCAGACAGGGATGATATTTTCGATATATGGTTTTGAGAAAGTCTGACTCTTCATTGCTTGTGGAAAAAAGAGGAATTCCGATCTCCAGCTTTCAGCCAAGTACTGCGAGATTTTAATCTCCAATATTCTTCTTCACGCCTAAAAGCTTGGAAAGAATTGAATTGAGCATTTTGCTCTTTTTCTAGCAAGGCGGGAGTAATTTCTAAGATTTCCATTTCCAATTGGATTTTCTCCAATTTTTCCAAAGCTTCTTTCCTTTCACTGATTGGACTTTTTAGTGAGTTTGACCCATTCTTTTAATGCAACTTTGGTATTTTTGGGCTTCCTCTCCCAAACAAAATTCGGCGATCCTACAACTGGAATATCCCAATCCATATTTACAGTACTCATAAAACCGTCTATGTCTTTCCACAGTGAACTGAACCGAAATGGAATGGGGCCAAGGTCCTCTTCATCTACAATCTGTAGCAAAATCGTCTTATGGTAAGAGGTAATCTTTGGCAAGATGTTGGTGGAAATGAATTTTTTATCTAGCAGCAAAGAACTTTGCACCAGAAAACGATCCAATCTGACTGAAATGTTTGCTACACTAATTTTGTTGTTTGACCATGTGTATCTTCCTCGTTTTGGTTTAAAATCAATCGGCTCCCACGTTAAGATGAGATTATCCACCACTCTCAGCATTGGATCTCTCCCATAAAATCCTCCAGATTTCTCTTTATCATTCAAAATAATATTTAAATCACCTGCCATTATGATATTTGAGAAAGAATTAGCAGCAAGATAAGCATCCAACGTGCTCCAACATTCACGTTTTTCCAAGGAGTTGACCAACACGTAGAGGTTGAAGAGACAAAATGATTTTTGACTTGATTTATGCCAAAGTTTTGAAAATAACCAATGATGCGTTATGCAAGATTGTTCCAAAGTAAAGACAGTTTCTATCCATAAAGTGGCAATTCCACCAGCGATGCCTTTGGCACCCACAGCCATTCCTATCTTCGATTTCCATTTTTTGCTGATTGTGGATAGAAGAATATCTTCACCGATTTTTGTCTCTTAGAGCAAAAGAACATCTAGAGAGACCATTCTGATAAGATCATTAACAGCTTCTATTTTTTCCAGATTGCCAAGCCCTCTGTAATTCCAAGAGACAAAGTTCATTATTTGACAGAAGGGGGAGGGCCTCCTTTTAAAGGTCTGGCCCGGGTATTCCTGCTTATTGACATCTCAATAGTGGGTTGATTTCCTTGAATCTTAAGACGCTCGACTTCTTCCTCCCGAACCATCTTATGAGATTTTCTCCCTTTTTTCGATGACCTCTTAAGGGGATCTTCATCGGATGAGCCAGGATTGTCCAGAGGTTTCTTTTTTTTGCGATTTTTGCGTACGTGGGAGAATGACCTTCCACAAAAGAGCTGAGGGTCTCAACTGAACCTATGGCTTCTTCACTTAACTGATTGTGAGGTGTAGGGACTTCTCCCTCTTCAAGCACTGAGAGCACTTGTTCTTCTCATATGCTTAATACTTCAAAGTTGTTTTGAGATGATATTTCCATCATTGCTGCTCCATTTTCTTTATGTTTTTGTCTGAATGATTTGTTGCTCGTCCCCACTTCTCCTCTTTGTACCTTAGCTTTATTTCCTTGTTTTACTGAATTATTTTTTTGGACTTGAGTCCATTGATCTCCTTTTTCTTTGATAGCTTCTTCCTCATTTTTTTTTTACAAGATCTGGAAAAATGCCCATATTCATGACAAAATCTGCATTTAAAGGGCAATTGTTCATAGTCTAACTCTTGCACATGAGACCAATCGACTACTTTCAGATTAATAGCTTCAGGAAGCCCTACCTCCAAGTCCACTTCGACACATATTCTAGCACAGGTGTATTAATCTCTTATGGCAGCCTTGTCTATGTATTTCCCTAGAGTGTTTCCTATAACTTCTAGAGACCCCGAGTTCCAACAATGGAGAGGAAGATGAGGCAACCTGATCCAGACAGGAATAGCAGAAGGGACATCTTGATTCGGGTCAAAATCAGGAGTCCATTTGTTCAGGTAAAGCCCTTGAGGGCCCATGAAATAAGGCCCATTCCTAAAGATTAAGTCTCTATTAGCTGAATTTTCAAAAAGAAAGAGATAATAACCCTTACCTATCAGGTTACTGCAAATGCCCTCTGAGATGAGAGGCTTCCAGCTCTGTTGAACCCATGCTTCGATTGACTTGGGGGATGGCCACAGCCCTGTGAATTGGCTAATGAGACCCCTATCAACAATGCTTAGAGCTGTTTGACACGGTTGATCCACTTGGAGATCTACCGTAGGAATATTTTCAATCTTCTTAATGAAGGACTGTTGGGTTTGAGATAGCTTCCACTTGCTACCTGAGGCTGCATGTTTCCTGAAGGCATTGAGATCAGGGGAAGAGGAGAGGCCCCCTCCATCCGCCATGACCTCAAAATAGAGACTTAGAAGAACTCAAAGGCAGCGAGCAAGAAGCTCAGCCCAAAAATTGAGAATCTGGTAATGATCCCAGAGTAGAAAGAACACCCTCCACCAGAATCAATCAAGAAAATATTTCCAAAGTCTTTAGAGATACATCACAGAATCTAGCCCAGCAACAACCATCGAGGCCTCCAATAAAAAAAAACCCCACAAAACTGATCAGCAGGCTGTAAATGCCTAAAGGATCCAAAGAGAAGTCCACCGAAGCCCAACATAGACAGCAAGTCCTCCAAAAACACTGAAAAACAGAGATGGCATCCAGAAGCACAAACTTCGCCAACACTTTCCAACTCAATTTGTTCAAGAAACAAGCTCTTTCTAGTCGATCATCTCAGAAGAAAGGATTCAACCTCCCTGACCTAAGAGTCGAGCTTTGTAAAGAACCGCAAATGATACTCCACGAAGAAAACCACGACCCTCCAACTGGAGCTTAAGACAAAGGTAGAGCATCCATAGCCACCAACTCAGCACGAGAGGCAAAGACCCCTCACCAGAAGGCCGAACACTAGAAGCCAGCCAGGAAAGACTGAGCTACGATGGAGCAGCCAAGATGAGGGATCAAGAAACTCTGCTACTTCACCAAAAACCAACAAAAGAAAATCCTAAGCAATCTTCACAACCTGCAATCAATCAAGAATCCACCAAAGAGGCCTTCTGAACCAGGGAAGCGTGAGGATCCAACGAAAAAATAAAAATTTAAACTTCTTGGAGCGAAAAAAACTTCCTTAAAAAAAAATCAACCCCCGTACCTAGGATTTCAAACTTATTAGCTCTTAAGAGCTATTACAAAGGATAATGATTAATGATTTCCTGGTTTGGATCATCCTTTGTTTTTTTGATGTTCTTTTTGGTTTATACCTTTTTCTCTTCTTCTCAGTTCAAGATTTCTTGAGTTTCTCTTTCCCAAATACCTATCACAATAATGAACTCAATAACCCATTAGCATTAGTCAAATAAAAACTAAGATCTAAGTTAAGTGCA
>LPNX010201119.1:138588-155842 GCA_001517045.1 Pseudotsuga menziesii
ATAAACTGTGACAAAAGGAGTTGTGGGAGAAAGAGATATGACAAAAGAAATAGCTGTAGAGGAAAAGTTGCAACATAAGCTGTTGCGAAGGGAGAGTTCGTGACAGAAAGGAAGATGCGACACAATCAGCCACAACAAAAGGAACCACGATAGAAGAAGGCGTGCAACGGTTGAAAAGGACATCCAGATATCATGGGTAAGAAATCGGCTAGAGTCATGCGTGCTTTAGGGAATAAAGCATCTTTGTATTTAGGGTCGATAGTGTTTACTAACAGCTATAATTGAAATATACGAGAATAGGAATGACAACCTGTCGGACAACAGAATAGAGTCAGTTGATTACAACATGTAAGAGTCTCTAAAATAGAGAACCCAAGCTGAGTGCAGGTTGGCATATTGGGGTGTGCACTATCGTTAAGTCTTCGATGTCTGTAGAGTTGTAGAGAGTCAAGAGTCGATCCAATTTGTTTGCATATTTACAATAGGGAGAAGGAGAGCAAAATTCAGAGACTTGAGACTAGAGAGCATGTAAGGAGAGAAAAGTATGTATAGATTGTAAAGAAGATATAGAATAGAGTCTGCAAGCTGAGTGCGCATATGAAAGGTGCCATATATTTCCCATGCTAGATGAAGAGCGCCTTTGTGTTTTTTTCTTGGATGGGTTTCCACGATAAATGTTGCCTATATGTATATTTGATAAATGTGCTTATGTCGAATAAATGTATGTTGTGAATAGATGCATGTGTGTTTGCTTATGAATGAGTCCTTGTATGTATATGTCACAATGTTGTTAGCTAGAATCGCTAATAAGGATTTATGTTAACTGTTGTAATCTATGTCAACAGATAAGTAGAGTTCTATCTTGAATGCATGCAACAAGAGTCAATGATATCACCACTGACTTCAGTCTTGCAAGATAGTAAGGTGCCAAGGAAGATGAAATCCCCACACAACTGCAAAAACCTGGTTCTGGCAGTTACCCATAAGAGATATCTCGGGTGAGACTGCATCTATGTTGTAGGCCTTGCTGTTGACTGAGCCTTGCTTTGTCAAGACTATATCTTAGGCTTTGTTGACGAACTAACAAGGGTCTGAATCTAGGTCGAAGGGTGAAACACCAACAAGATGTAAGATGGAGAATTCAACAGCTTTGATTCCCATTATCCGCACACCCTTCAACTATATTGGAGGGCTGATATGCAAATATTCTCGCACAACAACGGTTTGTACAGGGTCACCATGGGCAGAGAGGTCAAGCCCCAACAACCTCTTGAAAAGCCAAATTAATGAACAAGTTGGATGAAGCATTTGTATTCATTTGCATCCACATCTCCAGAGAGCTACTATTCCATCTTGATGGGTTGAAAACACTAAAGGAAGCATGGTGTAAGCATTCCACGCTCGTCCAAGAATGCAAGGTTGTGATGGATAAGTTCTCTGCCAGATAGCCACCCGCGGAGCAACAAGAACAACAGACATAAATTCCCCGAAGCAACAAGAACAACAGAAATAAATTCCATCAGTCATCCCTCTTGTTGATGGGGTCGTTTCCTTCAGCTTAGTCGATGCAGAAATCATATTGCAGCCTCTAATTGTGGCCTACAATTATGGTTTACTCAAAATTGCGGAACCCACATTGGACTGCATATAGAAATTTATAGGGCACGGTTACATCAGGACAATGTTGATACGACCAGGAGATGCAGTGTTAAATTCGTGTTACGAGAAGCAAAAATCATTTAATGAAGTGATGAATTGGGAGCCTTCTCATAGGACGTCGACATACGATGAAGCCCAGAGAGGAACAACCCCTTAAATAACACCTTTTGGTGTAATAAAAGTATTCAATAATAAAATATAATATAAATAAAGTAAAGTAAAACTATTAACGTGTATGCGAAGGAAAATGGAAAAAAAAGTTACCAGGTTTGAAATTATATATATATATATTAACATGTATGAAAAGAAATTTATATTTTTTGTGTGTGTGGCATTTCACAATGCAAGTGTATATTTAACATGGAGGAAGATACAGGTACGGTATTTTAAATTTTAGAAAAAAAATAGTTTTCAAATGTATTTAAAAAATAGGTTAGAGAAATAATTAGTAGGAAAAAATTGTGGCTTTTGTTTAGCTCTGTATATATTTCAACAAAATTTTGTTGAAACTATTATCCAGCTTAAGTAAGTTCTTTTAAATGGTAATTTGTAGGCGTTATACTTTTATCATAATTGGGTAAGATTTGAAGTATACATTAGGGTTGTATATCCAAGAATTCGAATTTTTTTTGTGCATTTGGCCACAATATTAACATAATGAGATTTTGGTGTCTTGCTCAAAGGTGGAGGTGGAATCCCTAGGTTGAAGTTTAAGGGCTTCAATGAGAACACTAGCCAATTCTTGTACCATGTTTTCTATACTAGGCTCTTCATCCTCAAAGGAATGAGCGTTGTTAGGAGCCATGGAGAGAGAAACGATGAGCAAGATTTGAAGAGAGGTGCAGATAAAACCCTAGGTGGTGGAGGTGGTCAAGTTTCCTGGAAAGACGATCTGAGTACAGTGATGCAACCTTATCAAAGGATTGGGGCGGGATGGAGGCCTCTAAAAACCCCAAAAATTATGGTGCAACCTAAGATAAAATCTTGGGGTGTGAGGGTGGCCTCAAGAAAACCCCGAGGATGAATGGATTTGGACGGACGCTAAATCTAAGGAACCAAAAGAATATGTGTGTTGAAGAATAATTTGTTGGTAGGAGAAACCAAAAACCTGAGACATCTGGAGATGAGGAAAAATAAGAGGGCATGTGGGGTGGGAATATGACCTCCAAACAACCCAATGACTGAGTGAAAAAGGAGCAAGGCAATATATTACTACTCTACTACCAAATGATAAGAAACTTACCTATCAACAAAACAAATCAAAGATAGAGCCGAGACAAAAATAATGTAGTTGATCTAAAGAAACGATAGAACCATGAGAAAAAATACAAATTATAGCACATTAGAACATATAACTCAGCTTTATTGATGCGACAATGTCCTTTGGTCTCATAGCTTTCCAAGTCCAAAACTTTAATCTAAGGAGGCACACCACTCAAAACTGGAAATCAATATTAAATGGACATGTGCATGTAGCTCAAAGCTATAAAGTTATGCCCTTGCTAATTAACCAAATAACATTGTAATAAATTAATTAATGCAAGAAGCCCCTAGAAGGTTGTGCTCTTGAAGTAGGATTGCCCATCATTCTTCAGGATGGTTGGTTTAGCTAGCTAATCTAGTTGGCCTTTTCTTGGGTGTTGATGTGGATGAAGATTCCCCTGTTCTATATCAATGTCCCATAGTGATGAATTTGTTGCTTAGAATTTTGTTGCATCACAAGGTTTTGACCTGGATAGAAAGTGTCTATGGGTTTCTCTTTTGTTACATAAGAGATTTATTGGATTTTGTTTGGTGTATGCATTCAATGGTAGTTTGAATCATACCCACCTCTAGGAGTGGATACCTTATTCTTTGCTAAATGCAAATTGGATTTTGAGTGACAACTTCAACATAATGGAATACAAGGGTGATAAGGGTGGTGGTGCAGGTTTGGTGGTGTGTGCTACGGAGAAGTAGACATGGTCAAGATGTAAGGTTGCTCTTAAACTCTTTTTTACTAATTGGGGGGGAGGGTTGGACTATGGAAATTGGCTCACTTGGTCCAAGTTTTTTCTAGGGAAAGAGAGGGTGCAAGTGAGACTGGATAGGGTGTATGGACCTTGAGATGATGTATCCTTTTGTATCGAAGGCTCAAACATGTTGATGTATTGATTAATCTCACTAGATCAAATCATCTATCAATTCATATTTTACTTTTAGTGGGTCTTGTGATTGATTTGAAACTATCTACGTTGTTATAGATGAGTGTCTCTCATTTGTATTGTTTGGTTTCCAATGCTCTAGTTCATCATACTTGAATCCTTGTTTGTATCATGTTCAGGAAAGGGGTTCGATGTTATTGTTAAGAGGAGTCCATTTGGAGGACTATCAATTTCATGTGTGGGTAGGGTCATATGATTGCTTGCAAGCGAAGAGAGGATTTTTGGGAGATGAGACAGAAGTTGGAGGAGGTTTATGTCTTCCTTGAGGAAGACATGCACAAAAACATCCCTCTCAATGCCTTTTTGGCATTGGCATTCCATGAGTGTACCTTTTGTGGGTTTTTGAATATGTTATGCACTTGGAATGCCCACAAATACAAACTTTCTCCCCTTAGGAAACCGCAAACAATTAAAATAACTCGTATTGAAGTGTATCATGTGTTAGGATTAATTAATTAATCCTCCCTTGAGAACCATAGTCTAATTGCCATTTCCTAGCTTAGGATTATAATGCCACTTCACTAGTGCCATGTGGAACTCATATGGGTCGACCTACCACCTATTGCGCTAGTTTACATGATTTTGGGAGCTCCATAGAGCAATCCCTATAATTTAAGAACCCAGACTCAGTGCCACCAGCAGTTGGCCCTAGTCTATGTTCAGTCATGCTCCTATCAACCACATTAGTTCATATTTAGTCATCCTAGCACCACTTTTCCCTGATTTGAGGAAGTTGGGCACCTTTGATCACCTAACTCGGTCAGTTAATTGAATGTGGAGTGATTTAGTCATCCGGTGTTGCATTAGTGAGTATGTAGTAGTGTTTTTCCACAGTTAGAGTTCATCGTAGTCAGTCCAAGTAGGTGAATTCGAATCCTATCTATGGCATTTGAATTCTTCTTATTGTAACAACATTGTATTACACACAAGTTAATGGTATTGGATATAATGCTATGCTAACAAATTTGGTCTCCATGTGTGTGAAATTTTGAAATGAATGTTTGATTAGTGTATACTGAACTCTTCCTCTCTCCTTCAACCTTCTTTCATAATTGAACTCACTCAGGCCTAGAGATCCTCATCTTTGCAAAATTAAACATGGTATCAGAGTAGGTGTTTAGGCCATTTTCACACCTCGGAAAATTCCAGTGCTGCACTAGAATAAATTGGGTTCCACGTAATTCTTGGTATTGTTTCCTTGCTCCCTATGGATTATGTCTAGAGAAGTCTATCTGGGTGTTATGCACCCAGAGAAAGTGCACATGTCAAAGTGGAGAGTGTTTGAATTGGTTTGATTTCAAATTGAAGTGTTTTTTTAGGTAAATTGAAGATTTTTTCTGAAGAATTAGTTGTTCCTTGAAGATGTGTTGGCCCTAGGGAAGGATAGGCAAAATTCAAGCAGAATTCTGTTCGAAAATATGAAGAATCTAGTTGTGTGACAGAGGAAGCTGTGATAGGAGGAGAAACTATGACGAAAGCAACCGTGGGAGAAAGAGATATGATAGAAGAAATAGTTTTAGAGGAAAATTTGTGACAGAAGTTGCAGAAGCTGCTGCGAGGGAAGTGTTCGTGACAGAAGGGAATATGCGACAAGATCAACCACAATGGAAGGAACCATGATAGAAGAAGGCGTGCAACGTTTGAAAAGAATAGTCATAGATCATGGGTAAGAAGTCGGCTAGAGTCATGCGTGCTTTAGGGAATACAATATCTTTGTATTTTAGGGTCAATAGTGCCTACTGGCAGTTGTAACTTAAATATACGAGAATAGGAATGACAACATGTCGACTAATCAAATATAGTCCGTTGATTACGACATGTAAGAGTCTATAAAAGGGAGAACCCAAGTTGAGTGTGGATTGGCATACTTAGGTGTGCACTATCGTTAGGTCTTCGTTGTCTCTAGAGTTGTAGAGAGTCGAGAGTCGATCAAAGCTGTGTGCATATTTACAGTTGGGAGAAGGAGAAGAAAATTCAGAGACTTGAGGCTAGAGAGCATGAGAGGAGAGAGAAGTTTGTATAGATTGTAAAGAAGATATAGAATAGAGTCTGCAAGCTGAGTGCACATGCGAAAGGTGTCATATATTTCTCATGCCAGATGAAGAGTGCCTCTGTGTTTTTTTCCAGATGGGTTTCCATGTTAAATGGTGTCTATATGTATATTTGATGAATGTTCTTATGTTGAATGAATGTATGTTGTGAATAGATGCATATGTGTTTGCTTATGAATGAGTCCTTGTATGCATATGTCGCAATGTTGTTAGTTGGAATCGCTAATAAGGATTTATGTTAACTGTTGAAATCTATGTCGACAGATAAGTAGAGTTATATATTGAATGCATGTAACAAGAGTCAATAATATAACCACCAAATTCGGTCGAGCAAGATAGTAAGGTTCCAAGGAAAAGGAAATATCCACACAACTACAAAAAAACCAGTTCTAGTAGTTACCCATAAGAGATATCTTAGGTGAGACCGCATCTGTGTCACAGGCCCTATTGCCTACCAAGCCTTGCTCTATTGGGACGATATCTTGGGCTTTGTTGACGGAGTAACAGGGGTCTGAACCTAGGTCGAAGAGTGAAACTCCAACAAGCTGTAAGATGGAGAATTCAATAGCTTTGGCTCCCATTATCCTCACACCCTTCAACTATCTTGATTGGAGGGATGATATGCAGATATTCTCGTGCAACAACGGTCTGTACAGGGTCACCATGGGAAAAGAGTTCAAGCCCCAACAACCTCTTGAAAATTCAAATTATCTGAACAAGTCGGATGAAGCATTTGTATTCATGTGCATCCACATCTTCAAAGAGCTACTATTCCATATTTATGGACTGAAAACTGTAAAAGAAGCATGGGAGAAGCTCAAATCCTTATTTGGCAAGCAAGATGAGCTGAGGGGAAATATTCTGGAGAATGAGTTGATATCACTATTTCCCAACAACTTCAAAACTATACAAAAATTCTTCTCAAAATTGAAATTTGTTGTCATGCAATGCAAGCAGTGTAGGATTGATAAGAAGGATGAGCGATTGGTGCTCTCAATTTTGAGCAAACTTGGCATAGAGTTCTCATTGTTCGTATCTACCTTTCACTCTGGGAGACTGAAAACTCCTCATTGGGGAATGGCATCCCTTGATAACTTCACATAATCTCTTATTTAAGAACAAGACAAGCCAATACAGATGGGATCCCTCGCGGCCTCCACAAATAAGGCTCTCTTGGTTAGGGAGACAAAGAATGCGCAAACAAGGAGGAAGCAAAAGGAAAGGAGAAGCAGAACACTAAATTTGAACCTAAGGAAAATTTTGATCCATCGAATGAAGGCTCATGCTCTAAGGAGGACAAACATTAGAGGTTTGACAAGGGAAAGTGCTCATAATGTAAGAAAGGAAACCATACAGAGAAAGGTTGTATAAAGAGGTCCATAAATTAGATGTCAATACTCCTTGAGCAACACAATATTTCCCTCCTTGAAGGCACAAGGAAGGCTAACTCTGGAGACAAAACTTAAGATCATGAGATATTCCATGCACTTAAGGTTGTATTTTCAAAATCGCATGCCTTCCTCATTGATTCAGGAGCCTCCAATCACATGGTTGCATCCAAAGAATCATTCTCTTCATTAAATATTACTCATGGTCCAAGTATTCACATAGAACATGATCCTCAAATCCAAGCTGAACCAAAGGGTACAATCAAATTAGAGCATGGAGTGTTCAAGAGTGTCCTCTATGTGCCCTCCTTAGCAACAAATTTGTTGTATGTATCTCAAATGACTCATACATGCTCACCAAAGCGAGTTGTATTTGATCCTAACTCAATGGAGATCTAAGATATCTCAACTGGGAAGCTATTAGCAAAAGGTGTTGCAAACCATGCCTCCAAGACATATGAATTCTCACAATTTCTTCCATACTCAGATCGAATGCAATCTCACCTACCATTAGAAAGGGAAGGTAAATTCATTCTACTTAAACCTTTTGCATATGATAATGTTTCAGTTTCAGAATCCGAAGAAAAGGACAAAGTTGAATTAGTTTTTGGAATTGAAGATGAAGTTTAATAAGATCTAGATCTAGATCCAGTCCTTACTCCCAATCTAAGGACTAAATGGGCTCAAAAGGTCATTGAGGCTACTGGGAACATGACTAGAGACTCATCTGACAAGGGAAGAACAAGATATTAGATTATGAATGAGAGCCTTACGCTATGTCGATCAAACCCACTTCTCTCAGAGAGGTGCTTCATGATGGCAAGGTCTGATCAATAGTTCTGCTCATTGAATAACAATGAGACATTGGATCCTGACACTCAAATTGACAAACTAGAAGGAAAAATATACATGGAAAATACTAAGGGGTACATTTATTCTCTCTTGACATGGAAGCTAAGGAATCCATTGTATCGGCTCAAGCAATTCCCTAGGGCTTGTAATCCTAAGTTCAATCCTTTCATACTATCAAAGAGGTTCGAAAGAAGCAAGATTGTCTGTAAAAGAAACAAAATTTATTCTCCTGTGTTCTATCAAATTGGAAGAAGGTGGAGAGGTTCACATGCACAATACCAAGAAAATAGTGCACACAAGCACCATCACACATAATTACTGCTCCACAAATATGTAGATTGCATAAGTTTTGCATAAGTTTTTTTACTCATGAATACATTTTCTCTTGGTGTAAAGTCTTGATTCAGTTATTGTTCCTGGTTTTCCTGCTTATTTTGAGGGGGGGGGGTTCCCATGAGGTTTTCCCCATTTTGTCAGTTTGTTAAGCAATCTTTTTTTTTTCATTTAGATTGTATGGGTGACCTTTGGTGTTAGTTGCTAGGGCCTAGGTTGTCCAAGTTAGGAATAATGGATGGTGTTAGGATTAGTTAATTAATCCTCCCTTGACCACCATAGCCTAATTTCTGTTTCCTAGCTTAGGAGTCTAATGCTACTTCGCTAGTGCCATGAGGAACTCATATGGGGTTACCTTCCACTTGTTGCGCTAGTTTACATGAGTTTGGGAGCTCTAAAGAGTAATCCCTATAATTTAGAAACCCACACTTAGTGCCATCAACAGTTGATCCTAGTCTATGTTCAGTCATGCTTCGATCAACCATAATTAGTTCACCTTTAGTCGTTTTAGCACCACTTTTCCCTGATTTGTCGAATTTGGGCGCATTTACGCACCTAACTTACTTAGTTAACTAAACATGAAGGGATTTAGTCATCTGGAGTTGCAATAGTGAGTCTCTAGTGGTGTTTTTCCATAGTTAGAGTTCACCAGAGTTAGTCCAAGTAGGTGATTTCGAATCCTATCTATGGCATTCAAATTCTTCTTATTGTAACACCATTGTATTACACACAGGTTAAAGATATTGGATGTAATGTTATGCTGACAAATTTAGTTTCCATGTGTGTGCAATATTGCCATGATGTTTGATCATTGTATATTGAACTCTTCCTCTCTCCTTTGACCTTCTTTGACAACTGAATTCACTCATCCCTGCAGATCCCCAACTTTGCAAAATTAAACATCATGGTAACCGATTTGTATAAACAAATTGAAAACATGTAATGTAGAATTTATAAAGTAATTGATCAAATTGACTTTATTTATTATTGTATTGAATTGAATTTGTAAAATAATTGGTTGAATTGGAAATTTCAACTATATTGACACTTTCTAGTTCCTATAGAGTCTCTCAAAGAGAGATACCCATAACACAACAATATTACCGAAATTTCTAGCTTTGGTGCCATCCTCTCTCTACATTTCCCAACCTGTGTTTTTTTTCTTTCTATTTTGAGATAGTTGTGGAAATTTTAGCGATTCATATCCCTTTTATAGCCACAAAACCTCGCTCTTTAACTTCCATGAGTCCTCCTTTACTGCTAGTATTTTCCTTTTTTGTTGTTGTTTTAGGGTCCTTAACCTTGCTCTCAAAGGATCGTCATTGTTTCCCTCGGTATCCTATGCATATACCTATGCAATTTTATTCTTAATCACGAGTAATAATTTTTCATCATTTCCACACTTATTAAATGCAAAGGACAATACTATACTCTTTGAATTTTTAGGATTGTCAACAAACTAAAGTCTAGCTCGATCCCATAAAGAGCCATCGTAAATTTTCTTTAACTTTTATTAAATTTAGGAAATCATCATCCTCTAGCTGGGAGAGTCAAATTTAAATGGATTGACAAGTTTATGATCCTCTTTTGCAATATGGAGTGGAATAGGAAAATGGTCCAACTCTTTTCCAACCTCCATCCACGACTTGATCCTTCCAAGGTCATTCAGAAAGGATGATGACACCATAAATCTATCCTATCATTTTCCAACTAGTTCATCCCCATTTCTGATGTTCCTTTAGATAGGGACCGATTTATTTTATTCCACATCCACTAAGATAGCCTCCTCAATTTATTTATAAAAAATAGACCAAAGGATTTACTCTCGCTCAAGTCCCCTAGATGTCAACTCTTTAAAACAACCAAAATTTCATAAACATTTATTATGTAACAACAGTTTTTGGTTTATGTAATAATAGTCCTTGGCCATATTGTATGTTTGTGTTGTGATAATGATAAGTCTTCAGCAGTTCATGTACATTCTTTTTCCTACAACTGATAGGAGAATTAAGTGATTTCTTAGCCCAATTCTTCAAAGAAATCTTGGTATTCATTAATTTATGCTGCCAGATAAAACTAGGAGATCCTTCAATATAAAGAGACCAAGAATTAGAAACAATATGCCAGAATCCATCTCTTGCAATCCAAAAAGGACTGAAGTGGAAGAGAATCAGACCAAGCTCCTCTGCTTCTTCAAAGATCAACGAGATGGGGTGGTGATCAGAGGTAAGTTTTGGCAG
Source organism: Pseudotsuga menziesii (assembly GCA_001517045.1). Lineage (NCBI taxonomy): Eukaryota > Viridiplantae > Streptophyta > Pinopsida > Pinales > Pinaceae > Pseudotsuga > Pseudotsuga menziesii. Next base: position 149,316 of record LPNX010201119.1, read on the forward strand.
TATTTTAGAAGAAACAATATACTTCCCCTCCCTAAAGGAGCTTTGAGCAAGAAATATGTCTAGGCGGGCAGAGATGTTAGCTGCCCCAGCTTTGTGATTTGACCAAGTAAAACGACTTGATTTTGGTTTAAAATCCAGAAGATCGTGGGCTTGAATCAAAGACTCAACAGAATCTTGGAAAGGATCCTTTCCAAGCACTCCACCTTTCTTCTCTTTAGGATCAAGAATGATATTAAGGTGACCTGCCACGATTACATTAGAGGGAGAGGTCTCTAAAAAATCAGACAAAGAGTTCCAGCATTCTCATTTTTCTATAAAATTGACAGGGACGTAGAGATTGAAAAGAGCCAACTGAATCTTGCTAGAATTTTGCTAGAGTTCAGTGTAAATCCAGTGATGAGTAACAAATGTGTTTTTCAAGAAAAAAATTTCTTCATACCATAGAGTTGCCAGCCTGCCAGAAGAGCCACGCAAACTGACTGCAATACCAACATTCAATTTCCACTCAGTTCTACTAAGGGAGAGAAGAGTTTCCTCCTCAATTTTGGTCTCTTGGAGCATAATAATATCTGTTGAATCCAATTTCAATAAGTCTTTAACAGCTTCTGCTTTATTAGGATTTCCCAAGCCCCTATAGTTCCAAGAGACGATCAAAATTATTTACTGGTGGAAGAGGGAGTTATTACTCCCTTTGGGGGTCTGGTACTCTTACTTCTTCCAAGGGATATTTCGATGGTTAAATGGGATCCCTACATCTTTTGTCTCTCAGCCTCTTCTTCTCTTGCTTCCTTTCTAGATTTCCTACCGACCTTCTTGGAGATATGCTCAATGGAATCTTCATCAGAATAACCAGAACGAACAACCAATTTCTTCTTTAATATTTATGCGTAAGAAGAAGAGGGAATAACTTTAGCTTGAGAGGAATGAATTTCCTATAAGACTACTCCTCCACTGAGAAATCCTGAATTTGGTCTGAATTGATCCAATGGCCTGGAAGAAGGATGAGATTCCTGAATATAAACACCACTAATGAGTTCTAAAGATGGGCCAGTTTGTTCCAAGGGACCATAATTTAATTTCAATTCATCATCATGCTCATTCAAACGCAGAATTTCACCTTCTTCCAAAATAGGATCAGAGGATCTTGAAAGATAGAGCTACATCCACATCTGACTAAAACAACAAAAGGCTAGGTAGTGATCAAGTTTGACTCTAATTATATTGGAAATCAACATTGGTATTTTCATTTGGTAAAGGGAGTGTTGTGATTGAAAGTTGCAATTTCAAGTGTGAAAGGGACAAAAAATGAAGGAGTGCCTCTTCCTTTTTCGAAGTGAGACATATGAAGCGTCTTTCATCTTTTCATAGCATTCGAAGGAGGACGATGATGCAATTCACATTCATTCTAATGTTGTAGTGCATGGCATTGCTATGAAGGTGAAACATTGTTGTTCATTGTTACCAATGGCAATGGTTGACATTACATTTAACCTTCTTCCTTAAATATTGAACATTAAAAATATATATTTTGTATTTTAGTGTGAAATGTATATTTGAGATAGCATTACAAAATGAATACATCTAAAGTTAGTAGACTTGAACTTTATAGAAGTATATTAACTTTACAAGTCTTACCTCTTTCACATGTCATCCTTTTGTAATGCTATCTCTCAATTGATGCATTGAGTATAAATGTAAGGTATGTCATTTTTACAAAGCCATAAATAAGTGTGCATTGAGTATAAATGTAAGATATGTCATTTTTACAAACAAATGTTGTACAAAAACTTAGTCTATGTTTAAAATTACTCTATTTTTGGAATGTTAAATTCTATGTTGCACAAGTTTCTGGAACGCGGGTACGTGGACACGAGTATCCGATATGGCTAGAAGCTTCGCCCAAATTTGCAGGAAACGTAGGGTTGGGAGCGGCAATAATATATATTAATTTTTTTAAAATATATTAAAACAAATAAAGTTAAAAAATACATAATTGATTAATTTCATAGCTTAAACTATTTTATCCTCTTAATCCTCAAGTAGTGTCATGAAATTCATTCTTTTTAAATTTGCTCACTCCTTTAGGTCCACATTATACAAATCTCACTGTAATCTCACATTGCTCCTAAGAGTTCTTAGTATTTGGGTGCCTCTGCATTTTTTTTATGGTAACTACTACTTACTTCTAATTTGAATGAACTTGATTGTTTTAAGTTCAACTAACAAACTTTCAAATCTTTTGGTATCTTGAATTTGATATGGTTTATGATCCTAAATTGCTATATCAGTTAGTATGAATAGCACAAGCTAGCTATAATCATTTGAGATATGAATTAAAGTAGTTCAATATCTTAGTATTGTAAAAAATTCATGTATATTCACTTAAGTACACTTGCAACATATATTGAGTGTGAATGGATTTAAACATTTAAGAAGTGTGGGCCCTCTTTATTTATATAACCTTGAAAATAAAATAAAAATGGCATTATTGATAGATTCAATTGAAATTTTTGTTATTGGTGATTTCTTGACACAATAAACTTCAATCATTCAATTGATTTTCAACACTTTTCTTATGATTTTGGCCTCAGCATGGTCGGGAGCTTGTGGAAGCTCCCAATAAAAAGGGAGCGGCAAAAACAAGTTCCCCAAAAGCTCCCGAAAAGCTCCCAAGTTCCCAAGGAAGCTCCCATAAAAAAGGGGACGTTTCGTACCAGCTCCCAAGCTCCCAGGAGCGGGGAAACGTCGGGTATGGGTTACCAAAATCCCGGGAGCGGTACCCGTGCAACTATGGTTAAATTATGGTTCCACGCTCTCTATAACAACCTCCAACAACTCTACTTTCTATCCCACAACTCTACTTTCTATTAATTAAAATAAATATGTAAACACTTATACTCTTTACATTCTACCATTTTCTTTTCTTTGTATATTTAATTACATATAAAGTTACCATTCTAATTTTCATCAAAATTTAATGATTATAATGAAATTGCATATTAAACTATAATACAATCGTTTTTAATGATGCCATGTTGATCTTAATATTTTTTTGTTATCATTTTAGTTAAAACTTATAAAAGCCAATAAAAATTAAACAAATTTCAAATTGGAAAAAAACATACAATTTAAAAATGTGATATATGGGGGTAAGAATATTATAAAAAACTTTTGTTGAAATATAGTTTACATATATAATGTTTGTTTAATAAAACACTTATTTATTAAAATGACATTGTAATATACAATGGTTTATGATACTTATCTACACAACAAACCCTTCTTTATTAGTGGATAGCTCTATTTTTTAGAGAAAGAAAGATTAAATAATAATAATAATTAATCATTATAAATTGAGAAAATAGGAGATGATCGTCATTCACCAAATAATCTAAATGATCATTTTTTTTGCCCAGAAAAACCAAAAGTTCTGAAATTAATGTTGACTGATCTAAATGACCATTTTTCCTGCCCATAAAAACTTGAAGTTCTGAAATAGAAGAAAACTATGGACGGGTAGTTATTTTATGGTGAAGAAGCAAAAGTTATAAAAATGTGTAATAGGATGAGGATAAACTAGAGGTAAATTCAAAGCTTGAAGATTAAGGTTCCACCAAAGAAGAAATATGTGAGTTTAAGGAGAATCTACTTAAAATTGAAAAGAACATCATAAATTAAGTAATTTTGATGTTCTTTACCAGAAAAAAGCCAGGATAAAATGATTCCCATTTAACATAATTAAAAAAAACAAACATAATTAAAAATATATATAGCAAGAGAGGAGTCCTCATTTACTATAATTAGAAAAAATAGAATTAAGGAGTAAACTAAATTTTAGATAATTTGCATTTTGTTTGGTTGTTTCTGTTATTGGCAGACAAAATTGCAATTTTTGTTGTTGGAAATGTACTTTTGTCAGTAAAAATGGATTACCCGGATTACCTAAGAATGGATTACCCCGAATAAAGTCTCATCGATTCACATATTGATGTGTGTAGGTAATGCATGCTCTACAGATCATCATATGAAAATACCCAGGATTTTCTGTCTCGTTTGGCTTCGGGTTTGACGACCATGAGACGGGAAATTTCTTTGTGTATTGCTTCCAAGATGCCTACAAAATGNTTTTCTGTCTTGTTTGGCTTCGGGTTTGACAACCATGAGACGGGAAATTTCTTTGTGTATTGCTTCCAAGATGCCTACAAAATGTTTACATGTACCATAATCTAGATATTTACATATGGTATGTACCATAATCTAGATATTTACTTATGGTGATTTTAATACGAACTACATATACAAAATTTAACACAATGAATTTCTATTTACTTGTGATTCATCTTGCCATAATATTTCTGTTGCGCTCCCCGACACTTGTAGAAGCCTTAATTCTTCATTAGAATCCAGGAAGGTAGAGAATATTTGGGATGTTTGTTCAAGCAAATCCATATGAGATTCAGGGACTTCATCGTCATTATATTGTGTTCCAAGAGAGAAGCTGCAATATCAACAAGTTGCAACCTCGTCATTTGAATACCGTCAAATGCATCATCTTCATGATAATCAACAAGCGCCATTCTATTTACCCACATGGTAATTATGTATCCAATCATCAATACTTATACAATATTATTGCAATAAATCATCAATAATGATGATTTCTGTCCAATGCCAAAGTCGATGGGCGAAGAGCTCTCAGCAACATCTCTTAGCCAACTTTCATAGTTTGTCATACATATTTGTAGCGTTCCAACCGTCTACTTCCACAGTTTCCATGTGACATTGACAGTCATGCATATCATTTGAAACACAACTGTGTAGATCCACCAGACACTTGGTTTGTACATTTGAAAACCCAAACTCTGTGAGCCAGAAAGACGTTGCATTGGAAAACATGTGGGTGGTTTGAAGGTTGGTTGGGATTTAAAAAATCAACAAGCCAGGTTGCCACCATGGTTTTGAAAAAAAAAATTATTCGGCAATGAGCTCTACTAATGGAGCTGATCGAACTTGCGGAAGTTGAAAAAGAAAGAAAAACTTATGCAAGTTTGAAGGTTGAAGAAAGGTTTATGGGAGTCTAATGAGTAGTCATATATATATATATTATTTTTGCAAATAAATGTAACAATAAGAAAATGACTTTGTGTTCATTGGATTGTAATTTGCAGTTTCATATATCAAAGCTTACGACTCAGAGGGCCTCCACATTCCATCATGATGGTTTTGGGATCTACAAGGAGCGAAGGGCACCATGTATTTGCCTTTACGTGTAGTGCAAAAAAAAGGTAAAAAGAAATTCAATGGAATTGTTAAGTCTATCAAAACTTGTGCCCCTTGAGCTACAATATGTGCACGGAAGGGGGTTGGCTTCTGCATCCATTATGTCATGAAAACTAAGCAACAAGATACTAATGGACATCCTGACTACATACTATTGATATTCAATATGAAGATTGACTTGGGATAATAAAAACTTGAAACAAAATAATTTCTTCACTTGTTAACCTTATATGGCCATTCAATGATCTTCAATACATGATATTATAAGAGGACCCACGTGAATGGACGACAGGAAAAATGGTGTCGCTTGTGCAAATTATGATGTGCAGAAATTTTGATGTCTCGCATAGTTCAAGTTTCAATTTCAAAGGTATAGTGTCTCCATGTCCAGGTCACGTCTTAGTTTCAAAGGTATAGTTCCTCCACATCCAGGGGTTTTGAGGTTCTCTAAAGCTACCTAAAACTTGGAAAACTCCTATAATTATGCCCCTTGGATTTTTGGACTTTTTTGCTTTGTAAGATTACATTGGAATTCAAAGGATCGAGGCAAAAACATTGACTTATTCACTCAATGTTTTCAAATTTAAAAACTTTATGTACAAAATCCTTTTGGAGGAAATTTATTTTCACTTATGTGGCGATTTAGAAGTTAGATGTAACTTATTTTCACTTATTTTCCTAGACTTTCTTTCATCATATAAAATTATATTATCTACACACAACTTTCTCTCATTTTTGAAACATATTGAAGTTCTCTTCGGTGTTTCATTCCCCTATTTGGTGGTATGCTAGTATTAAGTATACAATAGGTTAACAAAAAAACATTTCAAATTCTATGTAATTTCTATCATCATGGAAACAATGCCATTATTATACAACACGCAAATATTATCTTTAAATTCAGTGTTCTTGACAAAAACCTCCTCTAATTAAAATCTAAGAAATATAGTTTCCTTTCGTAGGGAAAAAAACATATATTTAGGATAAGCGTTGAATGGTTTTCCTTTGCTCTAATGTTAATTTTCTGAATTTCCACTCCTCTTTACATTATAGTTTTTTTGCTAGGACAACCACCTCTCAATATTTATAACCATAGTTTAATTTAAAATTCCTTTTCATAATGGGGCATTAGCACCATAGTTATGAAATTTGTCTATATAAAACTACAAAATTCAGAAATTCGATAACTCAAATTGAATGTCAATAGTTTGGTGAAATTTGACATGGTTTCCTAACGCAACTTTGAT
>LPNX010201139.1:0-12649 GCA_001517045.1 Pseudotsuga menziesii
GAAGCTACTTCCGTGTAGAAAGTCCAAGACGCCATAAAAGATAACGCAAAATAACAGATCGTCACCTTACCTTAATCAGAGTAAAAAAAATTAAGAATTCCGAAGATTATTTAGGGGCCATCTTTCATAAATTGTGTTCTGAATTTTGTAGAAATAAATGGTAGACATGTGAGGCATTATGCTAAGTGCTATGAATATATTTGCAAACATTTCAAATTTTACATTTAATTTTATTATGGTACTCAAATCATTTTTATTTCATTTTCAAATATTGAAAAACAAAATTAAAATAATGATCATTTATAAAAATAAATAATGTGAATCAATGTAGAATCACTTCAGTTTGAGGTTTATTATGCGTCCATAATAGACTTAGGATTATAGATGCTCTAAAATTTTTCCTGTACTAAATACTATTTTGAATGTTTTTCTTATTGAAATTCAAACATCTCCACTTTGAGCTCTAAATTACACTTCTCCAACATATTGCAGTGAAAGAAGCCCACCTCTTTAAATACTGGAATTTATTAGAAAGTTGAGTCTAGGGCAACTACATTACAGAAGATGGTTGGCATACAATCCATTGCTTTGTTTTTTACCTTTTAAAAAGAATAGAATCTATTTCGATATATCAATCAGCTTTAATAGTGTGATTGTGTAAATATTGTTTTTAATTCAAATCTAAATTGAAATGATAGAAGAAGAGGTGAAAATGATGCAAAATTTCAACTAAAAGTACCATTAGTCAAAGAGCATAATCAACTATACAAATCAGGCCTTACACATTTGATACAAAACATGCCACAATTTTTAGAATTCATTGTGAAAGACATCACTTCACCAAGCATCCATTCTTGCATTCATCCAACTCATTAAACATTTGTCTTATCTCATTATTTTATTGAGCTAGATGCATACATCCTTCTAGCAGTTAGATCCATCAAACTCTTTTGAGGCTATTATAAATAAGTAACACACACATAATTACCCAGATTCAATTTTTAACAACTTGCTATTTTTCACACATTCATAAGAGGTGATTACAGTTTGAACACTTACAATGATTGATTGCATAGATAAATGCGATCAAGGTTTGAATTATTTTAAAACCTCACAAATTCAAAACAAAGGACACAAGCTGGAAGTGTCCCTTTGCTTTAAAAAACATGAAATCTTTTAAATAAAGATAGGCACTATAGTCTGAGCTCAAGCCATGAAAAACTTTTCATAATAGTGTTGTATTTAAGACCATAAAAATTATCATGCATGTGTTTACTGAACCTTTACGTTTGATTTCTTATGACATGAAATTTATTTTATTCTATTTAAACATTCAAGAAGACATTTCCTTTATTTTAGTTGTTATAACTACAACATATAGTTTCTTTATAACCATGCATTCAAAAAGGTAGCAATAGATATATACAAATGAATTTCTCAACATATTATTTTAAACCTAAGACTAAAACCATAAATCTTAGTATTAATGATAAGTCTATGACATAAGTGTAAATCTCTTTATATATTTATTGCCTTCCGAACTAGAGACATAAATCCCCTCAAACTTAAATGTAGTGGTGATTAAGTGAACTCTTTCATCTATAATTCCATAAACATCTTGTGAAACTTGAAAAATAAAAACAAATGTTCAAGGAGCATTTTATGCTAAACACATAATTAACCAATAAAGAAAGATTTAATAGATTTTGTTTTGTTTCTTGTTGATCTGCGATAAATATTTCTCCTTGGTGATACACATTTGACTTTGTAATGTCTTGTTTCTTGTGACATCATTTCATATACAGTAAAGGATAAAATGTTGTTATGATCATTGAAATTTATATATACCAGCATGCCACAATTAAGGTTTTGAAAACAATCGAGCATACATTTACATAAAGCAAGCCAATCTAAAATTAAATGATAAAACCATTTTCGAGATTTATGCATTCTAATAAAATATTCTCCGAAGTACATGTCCTACAATTCACAAAGCATTCATCGTATTTCATTATTTTATTCATCTGAATACATTTATTCTCCTAGACATTTGTTTCACAAAACTTGGTTATAATTAAAGTACTGAGAGATCTTCCCAATTAATGTTTTGAAAACATGTTAATGTTCACACATTCAAAAGAGAATTATAATTTGAATAAGGATAATGATTGATAGTATATATATAGCTGTGATTAAGGAGGTTTGGTCTTTTTTAAAGTTCACACATTAAATACAAGAAATACATAGCTGAAATGTCTCTCTATTTTGAAAAAAATGAAATGTAGTAAAGAAATACCTTGTCTTAAAGGGATTTAAGCTACTAAATGAGAAACTGTACCTCTTGAGCTCAAGCTCAAGGCATGAAAAACATTTCATAGTACTGTATATTAAGGTTGATACAAATCCTTTTCATATGTTTATTGAACTATAATTTTTTATTTTATATGGGAAGATTTTGATTTAATTCTATCTAAACAATGAAAAACATGTCCATTTTTTTTTTGTTAGTTGGAACTAAAACATATTATTTTTTCATAACCATGCATGAACCAAGATAACCAATACACATGGACAAACTAATTTCTTCACAAATTATTTCAATCTAACATTAAATACATATATACCATTAGTAATGACAACTAGTGGGAGTTTCTTTTTCTATGTAACTGTTAAAAAATAGAGACATAATTTTAGTTAAACATGAATTAAGTTGTGGTTGATAGAATGCCCTTTCCTATAATTCTAGACATATGCATCTTCCCTAAAAGACTATTGTTAGGGGCTTGGAAAGAGGGAAAAAAGAATTTGATTGGAACCTTTTAAGATCTACCCACAGCGAACCAAATGTTGGAGTATCGGTACAACCTCAGTATGGTAATGTATTAAAACTATACGATGGGAATCTATTTTGTTCAAGAAATGTAAAGCAATATATTGTCTAGGCCACTATTGAAATTGAATATAATCCTAGGGAACAAAATATTATCCACACTAGACACAATGCAACATAATCCAAATCCATAGTTAAACTTTGTGGACATCACAAGTTTCTCTATATATACAATTTAAGAAGCAATGACCCGATAATTGATGCAATATATAATTTGTGACCTCTTTCAGTGATTTCTTGGAGGAATGACTTGATAAATTGGGATGTATCTCCCAGTTCTTGGGGCATGTCCCTTTTTCCAGGATTGGAACAAAAGACCTTAGGAAACTTTCTAGATGAGTTTCTAGAGCTTGAGTTGGACACCTTTTGTCTAGACTACATCGAGGGCATGTCCCTTTTTCTAGGATTGGAACAAAAGACCTTAGGAAACTTTCTAGATGGGTTTCTAGAGCTTGAGTTGGACACTTTTTGTCTAGACTACATGGAAGACAAAAATTCGATATACTACACATAAAGAACCTTCCAACTATGCAAGTATCTCCACAATGAGATTCGGTAAGGAAGTTATGCATTTCCCAAATACACCTATGCACTTGAAAACAACGGAAGTGAGTGAATTGAATGTCCTCTACCATTTCCCACAAATGTGGAACTAGTCATGTGCACTGAATTTACAGAACAACGTGAACGCTCTAAAATACTAACCCTAATAAGGATTTGATGAGTCTACAGATAGTGAAGCTAATTATGTAAGGTTCTCTCGCAATGTTGAATATGAGATAGCTAGAAGGGAATGGGTTCCATTTTATGCTATTGTATTGTTCCATAGCTATGCAATAATTGGAGAGTTAATATTAGAGCACAACCAAGGAGGGAGGCCATGGAATAGTAATTAGAGTTAATATTAGAGCCTAACCAAAGAACTAGGAGACTGTTAAAGGTAAAACCATATTGAGTACCAAGTTCTATGTATTTTCATTTGATTCTAGAGAATAGAATAGAAAGGAATAGCCCTCTCCACAATGTTAAAGCTAACTGCATATTGAGTACCACCTTCCTTCTATTTTCATTTCATTTTAGAGGATAAAAGAAAGATTCACAGTCCTCTAGCTTGTGGATGCATTTTATTTCATTTCTGTTATTCATGTGAATGTGTATGGCTGCAAAAGACTTCTAAACGTTAAATTAGGCTTCCACCTCATACAGAGTTGTAGTGCAAGCCAAGGTATTCAATAGCAGGCCAATGGACGAATGTGACTTAAACATTTGATTTCTCCAAATAGAGTGGAGGTTGAAATCTGATTATAAACATGACAATTTGGATGCCCTGTATCATACTAAAGAAAGTATATAATATCTTGGCACTTTAATGATCTTATAGCTTTTACAAGTGAATTTCATAACAAAGCATACTTGAATGATTTTTGAAAATACATCAATTTAGGTAGTCTTAAGATAGACCAAAACCAGTAAAAATAAGATCTCTCAACAATATATTGGAAGTGTGACTTTTTTCATAGCATGCGTTAAAATGCCTTGCCCTATATCAATATAATGCTCAGATAAGAAACACTCCCATACCTATACGGTGGGCATTATGAAGAGGCCGACATTATCCATGGTATCAAACAAAATCTTGACCTTAAAAGAAACTAAACCAGAATAAGTAACTACTCATGAATGCTATGGAAATGAAACCAACTTCTAAGCGCATCCGAGGCAAAGTCTACCTCAAAACGATCCAACAACACACTCTCCCTCTGAACTCGAAAGACAGATATTGGCTTTCTCCTGTTTTTGCTTGCGATACACGCTACATCTATTTCCCATTTTTCTTTTCGGTTTCAGGATGGTAAAGTTCGTGCCCGGTAATAAATTATCTTATAGCAGATCTGTTTTAACCAACATTGGCAAGACTCTAACTCTGTATGCACTTTCACTTTCTCTAACCTTTTTAATGAAACAGTCGTATTGTGTGTTTTGTTATGTTTCCGGTAGTGCTCGTTGGTTTTGTGTTCATTTCAGAAGGAAACTATAAAGAAACGTCAACATATAATTCTTTTGTCCTCTGGTTTGGTTTGATGCAGGGAATTGAGAAGTTATGCAACGTCGGTGGGAGGACAGCCGGTGGGGTCGCAGCAGCATTCAAAAGCGGCAGAACCTGTTCAAAAGGAAGAAAAGGCTTTCTGGATGAGAGACCCAGCCACCGGCGACTGGATTCCAGAAGACCACTTCGGTGAGATCGACGCGGTAGATCTAAGAGAGAAGCTCCTTCCGTCTAGAAAGTACAAGACGCCATAACAGATCGTCACCTTACCTTAATCAGAGTGAAAAAAATTAAGAATTCGGAAGATTATTTAGGGGCCACCTTTCATAAATCGTGTTCTGAATTTTGTAGAAATAAATGGTAGACATGTGAGGCATTATGCTAAGTGTTATGAATATATTTGCAAACATCTCAAATTTTACATTTAATTTTATTATGGTTCTCAAACCATTTTTATTTCATTTTCAAATATATGTATATATATTAAATTATTAAAACATTTGTGAAAAACAAAATTAAAATAATGATCATTTATAAAAATAAATAATGTGAATCAATGTAGAATCACTTGAGTTTGAGGTTTATTATGCGTCCATAATAGACTTAGGATTATAGATGCTGGAAAATTTTTCCTGTACTAAATACTATTTTGAATGTTTTTCTTATTGAAATTCAAACTACACCACTTTTAGCTCTAAGTTACACTTCTCCAACATATTGCAGTGAAGTAAGCCCACCTCTTTAAATACTGGCATTTATTAGAAAGTTGAGTCTAGGAGAACCACATTACAGAAGATGGTTGGCATACAATCCATCGCTTTATTTTTTACCTTTTAAAAAGAATAGAATCTATTTCGATATATCAATCAGCTTTAATAGTGTGATTGTGTAAATATTGTTTTTAAAAAATATAGAAAACATCAAAAATTGAATAATACATTAAACATTCATAATTTAAAAATTAAGACTGACATAATATAAAGAAAGACTCTATCAGTATTTCACCATGAAGGCCTTTGTAAAACAATGAGCACACACAAACATTTACATGATGAAAGTCAAATCTAAATTGAAATGATAGAAGAAGAGGTGATAATGATGCAAAATTTCAACTAAAAGTACCATTAGTCAAAGAGAACAATCAACTATACAAATCAGGCCTTACACATTTGATACAAAACATGCCACAATTTTTAGATTTCATTGTGAAAGACATCACTTCACCAAGCATCCATTATTGCATTCATCCAACTCATTAAACATTTGTCTTATCTCATTATTTTATTGAGCCAAATGCATACATCCTTCTAGCACTTAGATCCATCAAACTCTTTTGAGGCTATTATAAATAACTAACACATACATGATTACCGAGATTTAATTTTTAACAACTTGATATTTTTCGCACATTCAGAAGAGGTGATTACAATTTGAACATTTACAATGGTTGATTGCATAGATAAATGCGATCAAGGTTTGAATTATTTTAAAACCTCACAAATTCAAAACAAAGGACACAAGGTGGAAGTGTCCCTTTGCTTTAAAAAACATGAGATCTTTTAAATAAAGATAGGCACTATACTTTGAGCTCAAGGCATGAAAAACTTTTCATAATAGTGTTGTATTTAAGACCATAAAAATTATGATGCATGTGTTTACTGAACCTTTACTTTTGATTTCTTATGACATGAAATTTATTTTATTCTATTTAAACATTCAAGAAGACATTTCCTTTATTTTAGCTGTTATAACTACAACATATAGTTTCTTTATAAACATGCATTGAAAAAGGTAGAAATAGATATATACAAATGAATTTCTCAACAAATTATTTTAAACCTAAGACTAAAACCATAAATCTTAGTATAAATGATAAGTCTATGACATAAGTGTAAATCTCTTTATATATTTATTGGCCTTCTCAACTAGAGACATAAATCCCCTCAAACTTAATTGTATTGGTGATTAAGTAAACTCCTTCATCTATAATTCCATAAACATCTTGTGAAACAAAATAAAAACAAATGTTCAAGGAGCATTTTAAGCTAAACACATAATTAACCAATAAAGAAAGATTTAATAGATTTTGTTTTGTTTCTTGTTGATCTGCGATAAATATTTCTCCTTTGTGATACACATTTGACTTCGTAATGTCCTCTTTCCTGTGACATCATTTCATATACAGTAAAGGATAAAAAGTTGTTATATCATTGAAATTTATATCTACCAGCGTGCCACAATTAAGGTTTCGAAAACAGTCGAGCATACATTTACATAAAGCAAGCCAATCTAAAATTAAATGATAGAACCATTTTCGAGGCTTATGCATTCTAATAAAATATTCTCCAAAGTACATGTCCTACAATTCACAAAGCATTCATCGTATTTCATTATTTTATTCATCTAAATACATTTATTCTCGTAGACATTTGTTTCACAAAACTCTCTGTCACATGGTTATAATTAAACTACTCATAGATCTTCCCAATTAATGTTTTGAAAACATGTTAATGTTCACACATTCAAAAGAGAATTATAATTTGAATAAGGATAATGATTGATAGTATATATAGCTGTGATTAATGAGGTTTGGTCTTTTTTAATGTTCACAGGTTAAATACAAGAAATAGGTAGCTGAAATGTCTCTCTATTTTGAAAACAATGAAATGTAGTAAAGAAATAACTTGTGTGAAAAGGATTTAAGCTACTAAATGAGAAACTGTACCTCTTGAGCTCAAGCTCAAGGCATGAAAAACATTTCGTAGTACTGTATATTAAGGTTCATACAAATCCTTTTCATATGTTTATTGAACTATACTTTTTTATTTTATATGGGAAGATTTTGATTTAATTCTATCTAAACAATGAAAAACATGTCCATTTTTTTTTGTTGGTTGGAACTAAAACATATTATTTTTTCATAACCATGCATGAACCAAGATAGCCAATAGACATGTACAAACTAATTTCTTTACAAATTATGTGAACTACCTCCAAAATTGCCAAAAATATGTACCTTTTTTTTATTTTCTTTTTCTTTTTGCGTCTTTAAAACTAGGCATATACTTATTATAGCTTTCTAAAAATACCTGAGAGGTGAGGCCTTGGCATTAAGAGTTAGTTTAGTCTCATTTGAAATTTATTATTCAAGTCTCGAATGAAATGTAATTTGATTCATGGTTTTTATGTCTAGAAGATACATAAATAAATAAAAGCTTTACAAGGGAAATTCCATAGACAACAGATTGGTACACAAGGCTGATAATGTCACTAACAGAGCTTCGGCTGACCACTTTTCTTCTCATGACAGGTGCTTCAACCGCGCTTGGCACCAAGCACTCCTAAGGGCAAAAATTTCTAAAGGCAAGTCCTCCCAACAAAACAAGGGTCCGAAGTTTAAGCAAAAGAAACAAGGGACTAGCATGGTCCAAGCAATATGCTCACCCCAAGGGAAGGTTTGCATGCCACCTACCTATGGTATTGTGGGTTTAACCCAAAGTCCAAACGAGGTGCTTTTTATTTTGAATGAAACGGACCTTACAGTCCTTATCCAAAGTTTTTTTTAAAAATCACAGCAGGTGTTATGGCTGACGCAGGGTTCCCAAGAAGAGTTCCAAGCTGTCTGTGATCCTGCTATCATGGGCCACAGGGATGGTTGAGATTATTCCAAGTGAAAGTGGTGAAGCACAAGAGGGGTATCCAGCGTCGCTGGGAATTTTCTTGCTTCCATCAAAATGTGACGATTACGAGACTCGCAGCTCATAAATTCACACAGTCTGCGGTGAGGTGTCGCCTTGGCATGGTACACATGCTTTCACTATGCTTCTTAAAGAAGTAGTACTTCGTGGATTTTGGAAGGATGAAAAGCCTTCTCGAAGGCTCTGTCAATTCATTGTTATACTCAACGCTTGGGAGACTGGTGCAAAAACTCCTCTGGGTTTTTTTAGAAGGGGGAAGCGGCACAGGAGCTCAGGTAAGTTGGTTGTTGCTTCAGCTACCTGCCTTTCTATTTTCATGCTTGCACTTTGTTCCTTAAAGGGATTTAACCCCTGTAAATTTCTCACAGGTATCCGGAGTGGGAATGGGGTAGCGCGGGCCGGTGGCAGTTCCTGAAAGTGATGTTATCATCCTTCGTGGCGATGTCTGTTGGTTCGTCCGTCATAGGGGTTTTTCTTCTTGTGTCTGCTTGTAAGGGAATAAGTTTGGGGTTTCTAGAGGTGCACGGCACCCACGCCACGTCGTGGTAGACTGGCTTAAAGTAACGTCTCCTTCACTGTGGTAAGGCTTGAGACTTGCGGAAGGATGTGAGCCCTCCTTACTCTAAGGCACCCTTTTTTTATTAATGACCTTAAGCCGAGGACCTAGGTTCGACTAACGAAATGGAACTCTCTGTCTTTAATTATTTTCGTGTAAAAGAATGGACTGTATTTTTACGATTGTTTAATTCTTGTCCTTTTAATGGTTTAAGTGCTGTCTAAGGCGACCCAATGATGTCGCTGCCTCCATTAATGTTTGCTGTAAGAAGAATACTGATATTGAAGTTCTTAAATTTTATGTTGTTAAAGTTTTAAGTAGCCACCTATCTCCTATTGAATCGTCCGGTTAGAAGAGTGTCCAAACCCTACCATGTTTAACGATTTAGGAGGATTTTCTTGTCTGCAAATCGAGGGTAGTCTTATGCCTTTAAGGAATCCTATTTAAGCTGGGTGCCGACAAGGGAAAAACCACGTGAGTTACATTTAAGAGTTGTTTTGCCAATAGAATGGAAACGAGAGTGGCATTGGTCGCCACAGCTTACAAACCCTACACATATTATCGTTGAATCGTAGTTGCGGGTGGGTATTACATGAAAACGTCCTGAGTTTTGCAGAGGAAAAACACCGAAGCAAGCCCACGCAAATAGTGGGACCTAAAAAAGAGCCTTCGAATTCTTGATAGCTAAATAACTTCACACTCTTTAAATTAGATCGTGAATGGACATTTTCATCCTTAATATGTTTTAAACCAGTTTGGAGAAGTCGGCAATGTTCATTTTTTAGGGTAAGGATACTACGGTTAGGGTTTAGCCATTGTATATTTCAATGTATATTATAATTTTTTTTCACTATTTAATTTATTAATAGTCAAACATTTACTTACATCTCGCATAGAGTTACCTCATACATATTAGGTTTTTCATATATTCAAGTTCAGATCGCACATTTTACATGTTTACTCTTTGATGCATCTTAAACGCTCATAAAAGATAAAAGGTAAAATCTAGCCATTAAAGTTGCCTCTACAGATGGCCGGTATGAGGCGCTACCATAAAAAAAATTTACATAGTTATTACCATATTTTCTAGTTTTTTCTTCCTATGAGTTCTTGATTTGCTCTAAAAAAAAAATTGCCGAGTTGCACTTGACCTTTTGGTACCCCTTTTGATACCCAACGTCCCGCAAGAAAAACAGTTAAAAAAGGAAATAAGATTCTGTTAATCGAAACCCAACCAAACAGAATACACCTAATCTACATAATCATTTGCATCAGGATTTTTCCTGCTCGTTTTTACATAATAAAAATGAATTCTATCCCAGCATATCCAGGTTAGCTCTCTTATACATAACATGATATAAGATAAACATTTACAGCTTCCTTTTACATAACAGGATATAAAATAAACAGTTACAACTTTCTTCTACATAACAGGATATAAAATAAACATTTAGAGCTTTCTTCTACATAACAGGATATAAGATCAACGTTTACACATTAGACTAAAATAAAATAAATTTCTTCACTCATACACCAAACCTGAGGTTCTGCTGCGCCGCCTAGATTGGAAATAGCCACGTTCCTCCCAGTCATAGACTAGGTTCAGCTCCCTTGCCTTCTAGTCACCCCCGAGCCAAACCTCCGAGAAAACAGTCGGGACCCCTAACTCTAGGACTCAAAGATTCAATCATACATGGTGATCTTGCCCATAGCAAGTACTCTCTACAGAGTCCTCTTGCCCAGCATACTCAATAGCGTCCTGCCTACACCGTATGCTCTCCTTTTTCTTTGCCTAGGTCCTTTTTAATGATCACACGTTAAATACAAGAAATACATAGCTGAAATGTCTCTCTATTTTGAAAAAACTGAAATGTAGTAAAGAAATACCTTGTCTTAAAGGATTTAAGCTACTAAATGAGAAACTATACCTCTTGAGCTCAAGCTCAAGGCATGAAAAACATTTCGTAGTACTATATATTAAGGTTCATACAAATCCTTTTCATATGTTTATTGAACTATAATTTTTTATTTTATATGGGAAGATTTTGATTTAATTCTATCTAAACAATGAAAAACATGTCCATTTTTTTATTGTTGGTTGGAACTAAAACATATTCTTTTTTCATAACAATGCATGAACCAAGATATCCAATAGACATGTACAAACTAATTTCTTTACAAATTATTTCAATCTAACATTAAATACATATATACTATTAGCAACAACTAGTGGGAGTTTCTTTTTCTATGTAACCCTGTTAAAAAATACAGACATAATTTTCCTTAAACATGAATTTAGTTGTGGTTGATAGAATGCCCTCTCCTATAATTCTAGACATATGCATCTTCCCTAAAAGACTATTGTTAGGGACTTGGAAAGAGGGAAAAAATAATTTGATTGGAACGTTTTAAGCTCTACCCACAGCGAACCAAATGTTGGAGTATCGGTACTACCTCCGTATGGTAATGTATTAAAACTATACGGTGGGAATCTATTTTGTTCAAGCAATGTAAAGCAATATAGTGTCTAGGACACTATTGAAATTGAATAAAATCCTAGGGAACAAAATATTATCCACACTAGACACAATGCAACATAATCCAAATCCATAGTTAAATTGAGTGGACATCACAAGTTTCTCTATATATACAATTTAAGAAGCAATGACACGATAATTGATTCAATATATAATTTGTGACCTCTTTCTGCCATTTCTTGGAGGATTGACCTGATGAATTGGGATGTATCTCCCAGTTTTTGGGGCATGTCCCTTTTTCTAGGATTGGAACAAAAGACCTTAGGAAACTTTCTAAATGCATTTCTAGAGCTTGAGTTGGACACCTTTTGTCTAGACTACATCGAGGGCATGTCCCTTTTTCTAGGATTGGAACAAAAGACCTTAGGAAACTTTCTAGATGCATTTCTAGAGCTGGAGTTGGACACTTTTTGTCTAGACTACATCAAAGACAAAAATTCGATATACTACACATAAAGAACCTTCCAACTATGCAACTATCTCCACAATGAGATTCGGTGAGGAAGTTATGCATTTCCCAAATACACCTATGCACTTGAAAACAACGGAAGTGAGTGAATTGAATGCCCTCTACAATTTCCCACAAATGTGGAACTAGTCATGTGCACTGAATTTAAAGAACAATGTGAAGGCTCTAAAATACTAACCCTAATAAGGATTTGATGAGTCTACAGATAGTGAAGATAATTCTGTAAGGTTCTGTCGCAATGTTGAATATGAGATAGTTAGAAGGGAATGGGTTCCATTTTATGATATTGTAGTGTTCCATAGCTATGCAATAATTAGAGAGTTAATATTAGAGCACAACCAAGGAGGGAGGCCATGGAAGAGTAACTAGCAACAACCACATTAAATTAATAATGTGTCTGAATACGCCGATAGGCGTAAATTTAAGCACATACTATAGGGAGAAACATTAAT
>LPNX010201173.1:7574-21018 GCA_001517045.1 Pseudotsuga menziesii
GTGTTGCTAAGGTTGGGCTTAAAGCAGGTGAAAATATTTTGGAATGTCTCAAAAGTTTGCATGCACGCTTGTTGATCAAATTGGCATCCAAATTTATGATCAAATTTAAATTCTGAGAAACTGCTCGAAAATGAAACTCCGTCGTGTGGTTTCAACAGGGTTGGGCTTAAAGGGGGTCAAAATAGCTTGAAACGTCATGAAAGTTGGCGTGCATGCTTGTCTATCCAATATGCATCCAAACATATGATCAGGTTTAAATTCTAAGAATCTGGTCAAAGCTGAGACTGCATCATGCAGTTTTGTTAGGGTTTGGCTCCATCTCTCAACATCATGAAAGTTGGCATCCACTCTTATTTTCCAAATGCGGATTTAAATCTATGATTAAATTCTAATTTTGAGAAATTAGTCAAACGTGAAAGTTCGTTGTGCGGTTTTGCTAAGGTTGGGCTTAAAGGGGGTGAAAATATTTTGGAATGTCTCAAAAGTTTGGATGCACTCTTGTTGATCAAATTGGCATCCAAATTTATGATCAAACTTAAATTTTGAGAAACTGCCGGGAAGCGAAACTCCGTCATGCGGTTTCAATAGGGTTGGTCTTAAAGGGGGTCAAAATAGCTTGAATAGTCACGAATGTTGACGTGCATGCTTGTCTATACAATATGCAACTAAACATATGATCAGGTTTAAATTCTAAGAATCTGGTCAAAGTTGAGACTGCATCATGCAGTTTTGTTAGGGTTTTGCTTAAAGATGGCGAAAATAGCTCTCAACATCGTGAAAGTTGGCATGCACTCTTATTTTCCAAATGCAGATTTAAATCTATGATTATATTTTAATTTTGGGAAATTAGTCAAACGTGAAAATTCGTTGTGCGGTTTTGCTAAGGTTGGGCTTAAAGGGGGTGAAAATATTTTGGAATGTCTCAAAAGTTTGCATGCACGCTTGCTGATCAAATTGGCATCCAAATTTATGATCAAATTTAAATTCTGAGAAGCTGCTCGAAAGGGAAACTTCGTCGTGCGCTTTCAGCAGGGTTGCGTTTAAAGGGGGTTAAAATAGCTTGAAACGTCGTGAAAGTTGGCGTGCATGCTTGTCTATCCAATATGCATCAAAACATATGATCAGGTTTAAATTCTAAGAATCTGGTGAAAGCCGACACTACATCGTGCAGTTTTGTTAGGGTTTGTCTTAAAGATGGCGAAAATAGCTCTCAACATCGTGAAAGTTGGCATGCACTCTTATTTTCCAAATGCGGATTTAAATATATGATTAAATTTTAATTTTGAGAAATTAGTCAAACGTGAAACTTCGTTGTGCGGTTTTGCTAAGGTTGGGCTTAAAGTGGGTGAAAATATTTTGGAATGTCTCGAAAGTTTGCATGCACGCTTGTTGATCAAATTGGCATCCAAATTTATGATCAAATTTAAATTCTGAGAAACTGCTCGAACGGGAAACTCCATCGTGCGGTTTCAACAGGGTTAGGCTTACAGGGGGTCAAAATAGCTCGAAACGTCGCGAAAGTTGGCGTGCATGCTTTCCTATCCAATATGCATCCAAACATATGATCAGGTTTAAATTCTAAGAATATGGTCAAAGCTGAGACTGCATCATGCAGTTTTGTTAGGGTTTGACTTAAAGATGGCGAAAAATAGTTATCAACATCGTGAAAGTTGGCATGCACTCTTATTTTCCAAATGCAGATTTAAATCTATGATTAAATTTTAATTTCGAGAAATTAGTCAAACGTGAAACTTGGGTGTGCGGTTTTGCTAAGGTTGGGCTTAAATGGGGTGAAAATATTTTGGAATGTCTCAAAAGTTTGCATGCACGCTTGTTGATCAAATTGGCATCAAAATTTATGATCAAATTTTAATTTGGCGAAAATAGCTCTCAACATCGTGAAAGTTGGCATGCACTCTTATTTTCCAAATGCGGATTTAAATCTATGATTAAATTTTAATTTTGAGAAATTAGTCAAACGTGAAACTTGGGTGTGCGGTTTTGCTAAGGTTGGGCTTAAATGGGGTGAAAATATTTTGGAATGTCTCAAAAGTTTGCATGCACGCTTGTTGATCAAATTGGCATCAAAATTTATGATCAAATTTAAATTCTCAGAAACTACTCGAAAGGGAAACTCCGTCGTGCGGTTTCAACAGGGTTGGGCTTAAAGGGGGTCAAAATAGCTTGAAACGTTGCGAATGTTTGCGTGCATGTTTGTCTATCCAATATGCATCCAAACATATGATTAGTTTTAAATTCTAAGAATCTGGTCAAAGCTGAGACTGCATCATGCAGTTTTGTTAGGGTTTGGCTTAAAGATGGCGAAAATAGCTCTCAACATCGTGAAAGTTGGCATGCACTCTTATTTTCCAAATGTGGATTTCAAACTATGATTAAATTTTAATTTTGAGAAATTAGTCAAACGTGAAAATCCGTTGTGCGGTTTTGCTAAGGTTGGGCTTAAAGGGGGTGAAAATATTTTGGAATGTCCCAAAAGTTTGCATGCACGCTTGTTGATCAAATTGGCATCCAAATTTATGATCAAATTTAAATTCTAAGAAACTGCTCGAAAGGCAAACACCGTCGTACGGTTTGAACAGGGTTGGGCTTAAAGGGGGTCAAAATAGCTTGAAACATTGCGAAAGTTGGTGTGCATGCTTGTCTATCCAATATGCATCGAAACATATGTTCAGGTTTTAATTCTAAGAATCTGGTCAAAGCTGAGACTGTATCATGCAGTTTTGTTAGGGTTTGGCTTAAAGATGGCGAAAATAGCTCGAAACATCGTGAAAGTTGGCATGCACTCTTATTTTCCAAATGCGTATTTAAATGTATGATTAAACTATAATTTTGAGAAATTAGTCAAACGTGAAACTTCATTGTGCGGTTTCGCTAAGGTTGGGCTTAAAGGGGGTGAAATTATTTTGGAATGTCTCAAAAGTTTGCATGCACACTTGTTGATCAAATTGGCATCCAAATTTATGATCAAATTTATATTCTAAGAAACTGCTCGAAAGGGAAATTACGTTGTGTGGTTTCAACAGGGTTGGGCTTAAAGGGGGTCAAAATAGCTTGAAACGTCACGAAATTTGGCGTGCATGCTTGTCTATCCAATATGCATCCAAACATATGACAAGGTTTAAATTCTAAGAATATGGTCAAAGCTGAGACTGCATGATGCAGTTTTGTTAGAGTTTGGCTTAAAGATGGCGAAAATAGCTCTCAACATCGTGAAAGTTGGCATGCACTCGTATTTTCCAAATGCGGTTTTAAATCTATGATTAAATTTTAATTTTGAGAAATTAGTCAAACGTGAAACTTCGTTGTGCGGTTTTGGTAAGGTTGGGCTTAAAGGGGGTGAAAATATTTTGGAATGTCTCAAAAGTTTGCATGCACGCTTGTTGATCAAATTGGCATCCAAGTTTATGATCAAATTTAAATTCTGCGAAACTGCTCGAAAGGGAAACTCCATCATGCAGTTTCAACAAGGTTGGGCTTAAAGGGGGTCAAAACAGCTTGAAACGTCGCTAAAGTTGGCGTGCATGCTTGTCTATCCAATATGCATCCAAACATATGATCAGGTTTAAATTCTAAGAATCTCGTCAAAGCTGAGACTGCATCATGCAGTTTTGTGAGGGTTTGGCTTAAAGATGGCGAAAATAGCTCTCAACATCGTGAAAGTTGGCATGCACTCTTATTTTCCAAATGCGGATTTAAATCTATGATTAAATTTTAATTTTGAGAAATTAGTCAAACATGAAACTTTGTTGTGCGGGTTTGTTAAGGTTGGGCTTAAAGGGGGTGAAAATATTTTGGAATGTCTCAAAAGTTTGCATGCACGCTTGTTGATCAAATTGGCATCGAAATTTATGATCAAATTTAAATTCTGAGAAACTGTTCGAAAGGGAAACTCTGTCATGCGGTTTCAACAGGGTTGGGCTTAAAGGGGTTCAAAATAGCTTGAAACGTCACGAAAGTTGGCGTGCATGCTTGTCTATCCAATATGCATCCAAACATATGATCAGGTTTAAATTCTAAGAATCTGGTCAAAGCTGAGACTGCATCATGCAGTTTTGTTAGGGTTTGGCTTAAAGATGGCGAAAATAGCTCTCAACATCGTGAAAGTTGGCATGCACTCTTATTTTCCAAATGTGGATTTAAATCTATGATTAAATTTTAATTTTGAGAAATTAATCAAACGTGAAACTTCGTTGTACAGTTTTGCTAAGGTTGCGCTTAAAGGGGGTGAAAATATTTTGGAATGTCTCAAAAGTTTGCATGCATGCTTGTTGATCAAATTGGCATCCAAATTTATGATCAAATTTAAATTCTAAGAAACAGCTCGGAAGGGAAACTCCGTCGTGCGATTTCAAGAGGGTTGGGCTTAAAGGGGGTCAAAATAGGTTGAAACGTCGTGAAAGTTGGCGTGCATGCTTGTCTATCCAATATGCATCCAAAAATATGATCAGGTTTAAATTCTAAGAATATGGTCAAAGCTGAGACTGCATCAAGCAGTTTTGTTAGGGTTTGGCTTAAAGATGGCGAAAATAGCTCTCAACATCGTGAAAGTTGGCATGCATGTCTCAAATTTAAATTCTAAGAAACTGCTCAAAAGGGAAACTCCGTCGTGCGGTTTCAGCAGGGTTGGGCTTAAAGGGGGTCAAAAGAGCTTGAAACGTTGCGAAAGTTGGCGTGCATGCTTGTCTATCCAATATCCATCCAAACATATGATCATGTTTAAATTATAAGAATCTGGTCAAAGCTGAGAATGAATCGTGCAGTCTTGTTAGGCTTTGGCTTAAAGATGCCAAAAATAGCTCTCAACATCGTGAAAGTTGGCATGCACTCTTATTTTCCAAATGCGGATTTAAATCTATGATTAAATTTCAATTTCGAGAAATTAGTCAAACGTGAAACTTCGTTGTGCGGTTTTGCTAAGGTTAGGCTTAAAGGGGGTCAAAATATTTTGGAATGTCTCAAAAGTTTGCATGCACGCTTGTTGATCAAATTGGCATCCAAATTTATGATCAAAT
The DNA here is from genome assembly GCA_001517045.1 of Pseudotsuga menziesii. Taxonomy (NCBI): domain Eukaryota; kingdom Viridiplantae; phylum Streptophyta; class Pinopsida; order Pinales; family Pinaceae; genus Pseudotsuga; species Pseudotsuga menziesii. The sequence goes on from LPNX010201173.1 coordinate 12,608, forward strand.
TTAAATTCTAAGAAACTGCTCGAAAGGGAAACTCTGTCATGCGGTTTCAACAGGGTTGGCCTCAAAGGGGGTCAAAATAGCTTGAAACGTCGCGAAAGTTGCCGTGCATGCTTGTCTATCCAATATGCATCCAAACATATGCTCAGGTTTAAATCCTAAGAATCTGGTCAAAGCTGAGACTGCATCATGCAGTTTTGTTAGGGTTTGGCTTAAAGATTGTGAAAATAGCTCTCAACATCGTGAAAGTTGGCATGCACTCTTATTCTCCAAATGCGGATTTAAATGTTTGATTAAATTTTAATTTTTAGAAATTAATCAAACGTCAAACTTCGTTGTGCGGATTTGCTAAGGTTGGGCTTAAAGGGGGTGGAAATATTTTGGAATGTCTCAAAATTTTGCATGCATGCTTGTTGATCAAATTGGCATCCAAATTTATGATCAAATTTAAATTCTAAGAAACTGCTCGAAAGGGAAACTTCATCGAGCGGTTTCAACAGGGTTGGGCTTAAAGGGGGTCAAAATAGCTTGAAACGTCACGAAATTTGGGGTGCATGCAGTTTTGTTAGGGTTTGGCTTAAAGATGGTGAAAATAGCTCTCAACATCGTGAAAGTTGGCATGCACTCTTATTTTCCAAATGCGGATTTAAATCTATGATTAAATTTTAATTTTGAGAAATTAGTCAAATGTGATACTTCGTTGTGTGGTTTTGCTAAGGTTGAGCTTAAAGGGGATGGAAATATTTTGGAATGTCTCAAAAGTTTGCATGCATGCTTGTTGATCAAATTGGCATCCAAATTTATGATCAAATTTAAATTCTAAGAAACTGCTCGAAAGGGAAACTTCGTCGTGCGGTTTCAACAGGGTTGGGCTTAAAGGGGGTCAAAATAGCTTGAAACGTCGCGGAATTTGGGGTGCATGCTTGTCTATCCAATATGGATCCAAACATATGATCACGTTTAAATTCTAAGAATCTGGTCAAAGCTGAGACTGCATCATGCAGTTTTGTTAGAGTTTGGGTTAAAGAAGGCAAAAATAGCTCTCAACATCGTGAAAGTTGGCATGCACTCTTATTTTCCAAATGCTGATTTAAATCTATGATTAAATATTAATTTTGAGAAATTAGTCAAACATGAAACTTCGTTGTGCGGTTTTCCTAAGGTTGGGCTTAAAGGGGGTGAAAATATTTTGGAATGTCTCAAAAGTTTGCATGCACGGTTATTGATCAAATTGGCATCCAAATTTATGATCAAATTTAAATTCTAAGAAACTGCTCGAAAGGGAAACTCCGTCGTGCGGTTTCAACAGGGTTGGGCTTAAAGGTTATCAAAATAGCTTGAAACGTCGTGAAAGTTGGCATGCATGCTTGTCTATCCAATATACATCCAAACATATGAGCAGGTTTAAATTCTAAGAATTTGGTCAAAGTTGAGACTGCATCATGCAGTTTTGTTAGGGTTTGGCTTAAAGATGGCGAAAATAGCTCTCAACATCGTGAAAGTTGGCATGCACTCTTATTTTCCAAATGCCGATTTAAATCTATGATTAAATTTTAATTTTGAGAAATTAGTCAAACGTGAAACTTCGTTGTGTGATTTTGCTAAGGTTGGGCTTAAAGGGGGTCAAAATAGCTTGCAACATCGCGAAAGTTGGCATGCATGCTTGTCTATCCAATATGCATGCAAACATATGATCAGGTTTAAATTCTAAGAATCTGGTCAAAGCTGAGACTGCATTGTTCAGTTTTGTTAGGGTTTGGCTTAAAGATGGCGAAAATAGCTCTCAACATCGTGAAAGTTGGCATGCACTGATATTTTTTAAATGCAGATTTAAATCTATGATTAAATTTTAATTTTCAGAAATTAGTCAAACGTGAAACTTCGTTGTGCGATTTTGCTCAGGTTGGGCTGAAAGGGGGTGAAAATATTTTGGAATGTCTCAAAATTTTGCATGCACGCTTGTTGATCAAATTGGCATCCAAATTTATGATCAAATTTAAATTCTAAGAAACAGCTCGAAAGGGAAACTCCGTCGTGCGGTTTCAACAGGGTTGGGCTTAAAGAGGGTCAAAATAGCTTGAAACGTCGTGAAAGTTGGCGTGCTTGCTTGTCTATCCAATATGCATCCGATCATATGATCAGGCTTAAATTCTAAGAATCTGGTCAAAGCTGAGACTGCATCATGCAGTTTTGTTAGGGTTTGGCTTGAAGATGGCGAAAATAGCTCTCAACATCGTGAAAGTTGACATGCACTCTTATTTTCCAAATGCGGATTTAAATCTATGATTATATTTTAATTTTGAGAAATTAGTCAAACGTGAAACTTCGTTGTGTGGTTTTGCTAAGGTTGGGCTTAAAGGGGGTGAAAATATTTTCGAATGTCTCAAAAGTTTGCATGCATGCTTGCTGATCAAATTGGGATCCAAATTTATGATCAAATTTAAATTTTGAGAAGCTGCTCGAAAGGGAAACTTCGTCGTGCGGTTTCAACAGGGTTGCGTTTAAAGGGGGTCAAAATAGCTTGAAACGTCGTGAAAGTTGGCATGCATGCTTGTCGATCCAATATGCATCAAAACATATGATCAGCTTTAAATTCTAAGAATCTGGTCAAATCCGACACTACATCGTGCAGTTTTGTTAGGGTTTGTCTTAAAGATGGCGAAAATAGCTCTCAACATCGTGAAAGTTGGCATGCACTCTTATTTTCCAAATGCGGATTTAAATATATGATTAAATTTTAATTTTGAGAAATTAGTCAAACGTGAAACTTCGTTGTGCGGTTTTGCTAAGGTTGGGCTTAAAGGGGGTGAAAATATTTTGGAATGTCTCGAAAGTTTGCATGCATGCTTGTTGATCAAATTGGCATCCAAATTTATGTTCAAATTTAAATTCTGAGAAACTGCTCGGAAGGGAAACTCCATCGTGCGGTTTCAACAGGGTTGGGCTTAAAGGGGGTCAAAATAGCTCGAAACGTCGCGAAAGTTGGCGTGCATGCTTGTCTATCCAATATGCATCCAAACATATGATCAGGTTTAAATTCTAAGAATCTGGTCAAAGCTAAGACTGCATCATGCAGTTTTGTTAGGGTTTGGCTTAAAGATGGCGAAAATAGTTCTCAACATCGTGAAAGTTGGCATGCACTCTTATTTTCCAAATGCGGATTTAAATCTATGATTAAATTTTAATTTTGAGAAATTATTCAAACCTGAAACTTTGTTGTGCGGTTTTGCTAAGGTTGGGCTTAAAGGGGGTGAAAATATTTTGGAATGTCTCAAAAGTTTGCATGCACGCTTATTGATCAAATTGGTATTCAAATTTATGATCAAATTTAAATTCTGAGAAACTGCTCGAAAGGGAAACTCCGTCGTGTGATTTCAACAGGGTTGGGTTTAAAGGGGGTCAAAATAGCTTGAAACATCATGAAAGTTGGCGTGCATGCTTGTCTATCCAATATGCATCCGATCATATGATCAGGCTTAAATTCTAAGAATTTGGTCAAAGCTGAGATTGCATCATGTAGTTTTGCTAGGGTTTGGCTTAAAGATGGCGAAAATAGCTCTCAACATCGTGAAAGTTGGCATGCACTCTTATTTTCCAAATGCGGATTTAAATCTATGATTAAATTTTAATTTTGAGAAATTAGTCAAACGTGAAACTTCGTTGTGCGGTTTTGCTAAGGTTGGGCTTAAAGTGGGTGAAAATATTTTGGAATGTCTCAAAAGTTTGCATGCACGCTTGTTGATCAAATTGGCATCCAAATTTATGATCAAATTTAAATTCTAAGAAACTGCTCGAAAGGAAAACTCCGTCATGCGGTTTCAACAGGGTTGGGCCTAAAAGGGGTCAAAATATTTTGAAAAGTCGTGAAAGTTGGCGTGGATGCTTGTCTATCCAATATGCATCCAAACATATGATCAGGTTTAAATTCTAAGAATCTAGTCAAAGCTGAGACTGCATCATGTAGTTTTGTTAGGGTTTGGCTTAAAGATGGTGAAAATAGCTCTCAACATCGTGAAAGTTGGCATGCACTCTTATTTTCCAAATGTGGATTTAAATTTATGATTAAATTTTAATTTTGAGAAATTAGTCAAACGTGAAACTTCGTTGTGTGGTTTTTCTAAGGTTGGGCTTAAAGTGGGTGAAAATATTTTGGAATGTCTCAAAAGTTTGCATGCACGCTTGTTGATCAAATTGGCTTCCAAATTTATGATCAAATTTAAATTCTAAGAAACTGCTCGAAAGGGAAACTCCGTCATGCGGTTTCAACAGGGTTGGGCCTAAAGGGGGTCAAAATATTTTGAAACGTCGTGAAAGTTGGCGTGGATGCTTGTCTATCCAATATGCATCCAAACATATGATCAGGTTTAAATTCGAAGAATCTGGTCAAAGCTGAGACTACATCATGCAGTTTTATTGGGGTTTGGCTTAAAGATGGTGAAAATAGCTCTCAACATCGTGAAAGTTGGCATGCACTCTTATTTTCCAAATACAGATTTAAATCAATGATTGAATTTTAATTTTGAGAAATTAGTCAAACGTGAAACTTCGTTGTGTGGTTTTGCTAAGGTTGGGCTTAAAGGGGGTGAAAATATTTTGGAATGTCTCAAAATTTTGCATGCACGCTTGTTGATCAAATTGGCATCCAAATTTATGATCAAATTTAAATTCTAAGAAACTGCTCGAAAGGGAAACTCCGTTGTGCGGTTTCAACAGGGTTGGGCCTATAGGGGGTCAAAATAGCTTGAAACGTCGTGAAAGTTGGCGTGCATGCATGTCTATCCAGTATGCATGCAAACATATGATCAGGTTTAAATTCTAAGAATCTGGTCAAAGCTGAGACTACATCATGCAGTTTTGTTAGGGTTTGGCTTAAAGAGGGCGAAAATAGCTCTCAACATCGTGAAAGTTGGCATGCACTCTTATTTTCCAAATGCGGATTTGAATCTATGATTAAATTTTAATTTTGAGAAATTAATCAAACGTGAAACTTCATTGTGCGGTTTTCCTAAGGTTGGGCTTAAAGGGGGTGAAAATATTTTGGAATGTCTCAAAAGTTTGCATGCACGCTTGTTGACCAAATTGGCATCCAAATTTATGATCAAATTTAAATTCTAAGAAACTGCTCGAAAGGGAAACTCCGTCGTGCGGTTTCAACAGGGTTGGGCTCAAAGGGGGTCAAAATATCTTGAAACGTCGAGAAAGTTGGCGTGCATGCTTGTCTTCCCAATATGCATCCAAACATATGATCAGGTTTAAATTCTAAGAATCAGGTCAAAGCTGAGACTGCATCGTGCAGTTTTGTTACGGTTTCGCTTAAAAATGGCGAAAATAGCTCTCAACATCGTGAAAGTTGGCATGCACTCTAATTTTCAAAATGCGGATTTAAATCTATGATTAAATTTTAATTTTGAGAAATTAGTCAAACATGAAACTTCGTTGTGCGTATTTGATAAGGTTGGGCTTAAAGGGGGTGAAAATATTTTGTAATGTCTCAAATGTTTGCATGCACGCTTGTTGATTAAATTGGCATCCAAATTTATGATCAAATTTAAATTCTGAGAAACTGCTCGAAAGGGAAACTCCGTCGTGCGGTTTCTACAGGGTTGGGCTTAAACGCGGTCAAAACAGCTTGAAACGTCGCAAAAGTTGGCGTGCATGCTTCTCTATCCAATATGCATCCAAACATATGATCAGGTTTAAATTCTAAGAATATGGTCAAAGCTGAGGCTGCATCATGCAGTTTTGTTAGGGTTTGGCTTAAAGATGGCGAAAATAGCTCTCAACATCGTGAAAGTTGGCATGCACTCTTATTTTCCAAATGCGGATTTAAATCTATGATTAAATTTTAATTTTGAGAAATTAGTCAAACGTGAAACTTCGTTGTGCGGTTTTGCTAAGGTTGGGCATAAAGGGGGTGAAAATATTTTGGAATGTCTCAAAAGTTTGCATGCACGCTTCTTGATCAAATTGGCATCCAAATTTATGATCAAATTTAAATTCTAAGAAACTGCTCGGAAGGGAAACTCCGTCGTGCGGTTTCAACAGGGTTAGGCTTAAAGGGGGTCAAAATAGCTTGAAACATCGCGAAAGTTGGCGTGCATGCTTGTCTATCCAATATGCATCCAAACATATGATCAGGTTTACATTCTAAGAATCTGGTCAAAGCTGAGACTGCATCATGCAGTTTTGTTATGGTTTGGCTTAAAGATGGCGAAAATAGCTATCAACATCGTGAAAGTTTGCATGCACTCTTATTTTCCAAATGTCGATTTAAATCTATGATTAAATTTTAATTTTGTGAAATTAGTCAAACGTGAAACTTCATTGTGTGGTTTCGCTAAGGTTGGGATTAAAGGGGGTGAAAATATTTTGGAATGTCTCAAATGTTTGCATGCACGCTTGTTGATCAAATTGGCATCCAAATTTATGATCAAATTTAAATTCTGAGATACTGCTCGAAAGGGAAACTTCGTCATGTGGTTTCAACAGGGTTGGGCTTAAAGGGGGTCAAAATAGCTTGAAACGTCACGAAAGTTGGCGTGCATGCTTGTCTATCCAATATGCATCCAAACATATGATCAGGTTTACATTCTAAGAATCTGGTCAAAGCTGAGACTGCATCATGCAGTTTTGTTAGGGTTTGGCTTAAAGATGGCGAAAATAGCTCTCAACATCGTGAAAGTTGGCATGCACTCTTATTTTCCAAATGCAGATTTAAATCGATGATTAAATTTTAATTTTCAGATAATTAATCAAACGTCAAACTTCGTTGTGCGGTTTTGCTAAGGTTGGGCTTAAAGGGGGTGAAAATATTTTGGAATGTGTCAAAAGTTTGCATGCACGCTTGTTGATCAAACTGGCATCCAAATTTATGATCAAATTTAAATTCTAAGAAACTGCTCGAAAGGGAAACTCCGTCGTGCGGTTTCAACAGGGTTGGTCTTAAAGAGCGTCAAAATAGCTTGAAACGACGCGAAAGTTGGCGTGCATGCTTGTCTATCCAATATGCATCCAAACATATGATCAGGTTTAAATTCTAAGAATACGGTCAAAGCTGAGACTGCATCGTGCAGTTTTGTTAGGGTTTGGCTTAAAGATAGCGAAAATAGCTCTCAACATCGTGAAAGTTGGCATGCACTCTTATTTTCCAAAGGCGGATTTAAATCTATGATTAAATTTTAATTTTGAGAAATTAGTCAAACGTGAAACTTCGTTGTGCGGTTTTGCTAAGGTTGGGCTTAAAGGGGGTCAAAATATTTTGGAATGTCTCAAAAGTTTGCATGCACGCTTGTTGATCAAATTGGCATCCAAATTTATGATCAAATTTAAATTCTAAGAAACTGCTCGAAAGGGAAACTCCGGTCTGCGGTTTCAACAGGGTTGGCCTCAAAGGGGGTCAAAATAACTTGAAACGTCGCGAAAGTTGCCGTGCATGCTTGTCTATCCAATATGCATCCAAACATATGCTCAGGTTTACATCCTAAGAATCTGGTCAAAGCTGAGACTGCATCATGCAGTTTTGTTAGGGTTTGGCTTAAAGATTGTGAAAATAGCTCTCAACATCGTGAAAGTTGGCATGCACTCTTATTCTCCAAATGCGGATTTAAATGTTTGATTAAATTTTAATTTTGAGAAATTAATCAAACGTCAAACTTCGTTGTGCGGATTTGCTAAGGTTGGGCTTAAAGGGGGTGAAAATATTTTGGAATGTGTCAAAAGTTTGCATGCACGCTTGTTGATCAAATTAGCATCCAAATTTATGATCAAATTTAAATTCTAAGAAACTGCTCGAAAGGGAAACTCCGTCGTGCGGTTTCAACAAGGTTGGGCTTAAAGGGGGTCAAAATAGCTTGAAACGTCGCAAAAGTTGGTGTGCATGCAGTTTTGTTAGGGTTTGGCTTAAAGATGGTGAAAATAGCTCTCAACATCGTGAAAGTTGGCATGCACTCTTATTTTCCAAATGTGCATTTAAGTCTTTGATTAAATTTTAATTTTGAGAAATTAGGCAAATGTGAAACTTCGTTGTGCGGTTTTGCTAAGGTTGGGCTTAAAGGGGGTGGAAATATTTTGGAATGTCTCAAAAGTTTGCATGCATGCTTGTTGATCAAATTGGCATCCAAATTTATGATCAAATTTAAATTCTATGAAACTGCTCGAAAGGGAAACTTCGTCGTGCGGTTTCAACAGGGTTGGGCTTAAAGGGGGTCAAAATAGCTTGAAACGTCGCGGAATTTGGGGTGCATGCTTGTCTATCCAATATGGATCCAAACATATGATCACGTTTAAATTCTAAGAATCTGGTCAAAGCTGATACTGCATCATGCAGTTTTGTTAGAGTTTGGCTTAAAGATGGCAAAAATAGCTCTCAACATCGTGAAAGTTGGCATGCACTCTTATTTTCCAAATGCGGATTT
>LPNX010201212.1:0-46513 GCA_001517045.1 Pseudotsuga menziesii
TGCAAACCCTGCTTCAACAATTGCACTCCAAAAAAGGGTTTGCACCTCGAAATATTTGATCCCTCTCGGCGCATGATAGAGCCGGGTAAAGTTGGATCTAAGCTGGTTTATGGCCAATGTGTATATTTGATGCGATAGGTATAACCTATTCTTTTATTTATTTTGTTGAGTGTCTATTTTGATCTTGATGTTAATTTCATTTATCAATTTAAACTATTTTCTTTGTTTATAGAATTTCATAGATTAGTATTTACATGTTGGTTTTATATATTTTAGTTTTAAGGAATGTGGAACATTTTTTTATATGTGAAGTATTTCTATTAATTTGTTTTCTTAGTATGTAAGTAGGGTTTGAAATGTTTAACTATGAACTATTTATATTTGTCAGTTACCTTATTTTATGTTTACAATTGGATTAGTTATAGTTATAATCCAAGGATTTAGGATTACATTAACATATAGAATATGCATGTATGTTGGAATTTAGAAAATTAAATTTAGAAAAAAATTGTGGATGGAAACAGGGCCATAATCCCGTTGAAGTTGCTACATCAAATGGTTGCAGGTCTAATTGGTACCTTCTATCAATCACTCTTCCTTTGTTGGCTTGGGATTATTTCCTATGCCAACAAGTTGGCACTAGAAGGAGGGCTAGATGACAAACCAACCCATGTGGATTCATTTTTCTAGAATGCATTAACTGCTCATGGCTTTGAGCTACATCTCTATATTGGAACATGTGTCCAGTTCACCTTCACCATATGGAATAATTTCTAAGAAGATTATAATCAATTCCTTATCAAAATTAATGTTTGATGGTGAGAGTGTAATATATATATTTTATAATATTTGTTGTTTTAACCACAAATGTATGTCGTTTGAAATATCCAACGTAAATGAAGTTTGTAGGTTAATCACTCTCACATTGGCAAGAAGAATCAAAGGTCGGTTCAAAGCATTGTTAGCTAAATATATTTACACATAGAAGAACTTCATGGAGTTGTTTCTCGTTACTCATCATACTTACAACTATGATGAATTACTTTTAGAATTAGAGAACAGTCATAAACAAGGAGGCGAGTCTGTTGAAGATTTATTTTCTAAATTTAATCAAAATTTCCATATATTCCATAAGAATGAAAAACCATTTGGAAAAGATTTATTTGAATGGCATATTCATCTTCTTTCTCTTTTTGATGCACATGACCAATTAAGCTAAGTTGAACATGTTATTTATTATATGAATTCCATCTCCCATGATATGAATGCCTCTAAAGGAACTAGTCTATTAGTTTATGTAGATCAAAGGCCTGATTTTATTGAGTCCATGACTGATATTGAAACTATTATACATCAACACATTTTAGGGTTTGTGTTGCATAGTGGTATTTAGATAAGGAGGAAGAGGATGTCCTTGAGGGGGAAATCCTACTTCTAATTATTTTCTTCCACTAACTTCTCCCTTGCATGATATTGAAACTTTTGTTAACATCTCTCATTTGTGTGATGTTTCCAATGTTTTTCAGGGTGAAGAGAATGTGTTGGAGAAGGACCTAGTTCTTAGTGAAGATCCTCGTAAGCTGAAAATGTTAATGATAACTATGTGAATAATGATATAGAATCCTTTTCTTCTTAAAAAATATGAAACAAATTTCTCTCATTCTAATGGAAAAATTATCATTAAATCATAGTTTGCAGGACAATGTTTCCTTTGAACACATTACTTATTCTAATGTTAGGGAATCATTTAAATATATACACTCTAAAAGATTTTATTCTTTGTACCTAGATTTTTTGTTGACCTAAACTTCCAAAGTAACATTCATGATTTTCATGTTACAACTCCTTTATGGTCATATTTTGATTTGGTACAAAATGATGATAAGATGGATATTAAGAATGAGGGAAATATTGTCATTCCTTTTGATTCATTTCATTATTGAAAAGAAGAATTGATCCTTTTATGAACATATTTGATGAAACAAATGCATATGATGACATTGAAAATACTGATATGGTTAATGATTCAAAAAGAAGAGAACTCATTTTTTATGGTCCAAACTACTTTGATTATAATGAGATGATTGATAATAGACAATCATAGACTTTAAGTGATAATGTTAAGACAAGAGTTGTTGATATTGAGGCACTTCACCACAAGGTGATGGTTATGTTAGGTCCTCATGTCATCAACTCACACTTTCATCCCAATCTACAAAATGAGGCACTTCAACACAAGGTGATGGTTATGTAAGGTTCATATTTTGTTAACTCAAATTTTGAACCCAATGTGCAAGATGAGACACTTCATTCCAAGATGATGCTCATGCCAGGTTCTCATTTTGATTGTTTTTTATTTGACAAGATGACATTCCTTTGATGAAAACATTCACCATGATACATAACAGTGGATTCTCTACTCATGTTTCTTATGAGGTATGTACGTTTCCCATGAAGCCTTCACAAGCATCAGACGTATTTCAATCTAGTTTTTATGATTGAACTGAAGCTTGGTTGCATGAATATTTTTTGAATAGGATTCCATTGCATGTTAAATGTTACTTTCTTCCTTTTTTGAACATGGATTTAAATGCATTAATTCTTTCAATTTTTAATAATGAAGTGTTCCAATTCATTATATTTATGTTTAATTCTTTTCTTTCTATAGATTTGAGTTACTTCAGTGGCTACATTGGTGTTATGATCACACCTAATATATGTTAATCCAATGTAGTGTAGGAGTAGGATTAGTTTAGCTTAGTTTGGTTAGTTTTCTTTTATTTTGTTAATTTCTCTTTAGCTTAGTCATTTTATTTATTTGCTTAAGAGTAGTTTTCCTTTAATAAATTCATTCGTGATGCAAGAATAAATATTTGATCTAGTTCTAGAAATCATAGAATTTCACATAAGAAGCATGTGCCTTCCCTTTTTTTTCAAGCATACTTATGATCACAAACCACACTCATCATCAAATATTGTAACCTTGGTGTTGGTTTGAAGAGTGTTTCACTGATTGAACTAATATTTGAAGGTACTAATTGTGGTGAAACAAAAGAATGTTAGAATTCTTGTTTTAAAAGAAGAGAGATTAAGACTAGATGATTTTTTCACAATATATTCAAAATTGAAGTTTATAGACAATGAAGGTAAAAAATTAATATCACAAAGTGAATTTGGATTACATTGATGATCTCTTGTAGTATTTACTCTATTCTTTTTTTTCTTTCGTGACTTGGTATAACTTTTGTTGGGATAATAATCGATTGTTCCAATTTATTAAGTCATGATTTTATTTTCTTCCCTTTATCTTTGCTTAACCTTTTGGTTTTGGGACAAAGGACTAATCTTTGTTACTCCATGTCATTGCTTTTCAATTATTTGCTTTCTTCTCAAGTGATGCTCTCATGATCTTGTTTGAATGATTGACGAGATTCCAAATTTTATTGATTCATAGTTGATGGTAGTTTTTCTTTTCTTATATAGTTAGAATAGTTTAATTTTCAATCCTTGATGTTCATGAATTTAGATGATTTTCTTAGTTAATTAGGTTTATTGGCCACAATGAGGTTTGATTGAGTTCATTTTTTTTGGTTTATAAATGAAGAGGATAAGGTAAGATGGAGATGTGTTTATCTCATCCGTTCTTCTAACCCTTGATTAGGGCTAAGTGGGAAAATAGGTAATAAGGTATGAAATAATATTTTTGGGTAATAGGATAGGGAATAGTGGGGATATTTAAGTTTTTCATAATATTTATTTTCTCAATTTTTGCATTGCTCTTATCTCTTCTTTGTTGGGTAGGTATCTATTGGAAAAGATTTCAAGTTTTGGTGCAAAGATTAAAAATATATCTTTTTGAACGTGACATGGAGTGGACATTCAGAGAAGTATTGCTTAATGTTTTCTTTCTTAGACATACACTGATATTTTTCACTTGTTTCATTTCTTTCTTTGTGCATCAAACTTAGATGGCTGTTATGAAAAATGTCAATTATGAATTCACTTTTGTGTGCTTAATTGAATACCTAAAACACACGAGTCATGTACCATTTTCTTCCTAGGTAAAAGAAAAGAAGTATTGGTTCACTCTGAGATTTAGCCTAAAGTATTTAGAAGACTAAAATTTTGTGACCTTAAGTAATTCTAGTCATCGACATCAAGCAGACAAGGTTGCTATGAGAATATTGACCATCAAAATGAAGGTTGCAGATGAGTGACATGTAATCTATGTCTCATAGACTGAGGGAATGAAGAGCATTTAAATATTTCCAAGATTAATTAGATATTTTGAACATTTAACAGATGAGGTTTGAATAGAAAATTCAACCAACATGTTTTTCTCCCTAAACCGACATGTTTTGCGAGGAGAAGAAGTTTGCAAAATACAGGGAAAGAGAAGATCAAAATCATTTAATAAAAGCATATGTATTAATAAAATGAAAAAAATGAAATTGGTTGAAGTTGATGGATTTTTATAATCCCATATTTACCTTTTATTCATTTGTTTTCCCATATGTTTCATGTATGAGTCTATTGTCATTTTTTTTTAGCAATTCACTGACTTTGAACTTTTATCTTTTGAAGGATGACGATTTAATTGTCAAAATTCTTTTAAGTGGTGAACTTTCCTTTAGATCTATTGATTTCCTACTTATTTATTGGATGATGTACACATTTTTAGAGTCTAGGAGTGATTATCATTCAGATTTACATGTTCCAAGAAAATTTTAAGGCTTTATCTATACTTCTTCTTTTAATTTACTTTCAATTGCCACTCATAGCTAACCATTTTATTTCTTTCATATTAGGGTTTTTTTTCCATGCTTGTCATTACAATATTTTTTCTTTTATTGACAAATATAGGGTTTTATTTTGTAGTGAATAGTTTTTAATTTCTTGTTTAATTCTCACATGGCTACTTTTGGATTTTCTTTGAGTTCCTAATCTAGGAAAGTAACAATGGTAACACTTGGATTGTGTTTTAAATACTATCAGTAAATAATACAAAAGCATCACACTTGATCATATATAAAAAAATATATTGGTCCTTGTAGAAGTAATTTCCCTTTTTTGGTTGAACACCAATGTTATTTAGAGCTTAAATGAAAACACTAGCAGATTAAACCTTAGGTTTCTCAGGATAATTTTCTATTCAGTTCCATTTACTTCACATTAAATAACTAATTTCTACTCTAACTAAAGAAGGAAGACCCATGGGTTAAAATTTGGAAGTAATATGGCAAGGAAATTAAATAGAGTCCCGTATTGCTAAATCTTCCTCATACATCCTTTGTATATGCAATATCTATATAAACAACTATAAAATGGTGAGAAAATTGAGAAAGAAGCATAAGAATTGTAAGTAGTGTGGGAAATAGAAGTAAACCCATTGTGTTTATGGAATCTCACTTTTAGTGGGGAAATGATTGTTTGATATTGAGGAAACTTTGTTGAGGCTATGGATTCTCATTGGTAATGAAGCAATGCCAGGAACTTATATATGAGGAAGAAACATAGGAAATTATTTTTCTCACCCAAATTGAAAGCCTCGTGATTATGCGTAGAGGTAGTCATATTTGGATTGAAAGTTAGGGAAAAATAAACCTCATATATTGGCTAATAGATAAGGCTTGTCGATACCTAATGTTACGTACTTACTGGGAAAATATTTCAAATTCATAAAACATTAGGTGGTACCCATAACTGAGGAATAAGTTCTTAGGGACTTGTGAGCTTATATTTAATATTAAGTGTGAGTAGATATTTTGGAAATATTAGATAGAGATAATTGGTTCATCTAGTTTGTCGCCATTTGTTGTTTCCCACAACAATCCCCCCTTGAATTTTACTTGTTCAAGAAAAATTGAAGGCAAAATTGAAGGCCCCGCCCTCCAATTGTTTCGTACTATTGACCGATCTCACTATCCTATTTCACACTATTGCTTTACCTATCTCTCTATGCTACTGGACCTCTCTAGAAAAGTGTTGATGTATTTGTAACTTCGAAATGTATTCACTTATATATCTTATGTCTTGTACCTCAATGTTTATTTTGGGAAGTGTCTATAATGTATTTGAGTCATGTCATGCACCGATGTTCCTATCGGTAGGTTCTATAATGTAAACAAGTAATGTCAAGTCATTGTGGGTAATCCTCCTATTGTTCAAGGGTTAAAGTCCCCACAGTTCCATGGCACTAGGGTTGTTAGAGTCACCTAGTGAAGTCGGCCCTAGTAGGGTTTTTTCAAGTTGGGAATTAGTATAAATAGAGAGCTAGCCTCTCTATTTATCACACACTCACTCACACTCAGTTGTAGCGCATATCTGAGGAAGAAGAAGACACTGGGGCTAGGAAGAAAGGGGTTACTATTGTCGGGAGATCATCTTACTGTTTTTGGGCTTTTCTATTTGGTGTTGATTCTATCTTTGAGGAAGTTGTAGGGTTTTCTCCATTTATGGTTTCCCTGAGGAAAAACACTGTGTTGATTGTCTCTTGTGTTTGATTGTTGTGCTTGTTATTCTCTCAGTTAAAATATCCTAATATAATGCTAGCTTAATGATAAAATTCTAACATTGTATCAGAGCTAACCTGAGAAGAAGACACTGTGCAACTGCGGGAACTACAGCTTCCTATTTTTTTGATCTCTCTCCATATATTTTTAGCAAAATAAGTTTGGATTAACTCTCCTCCCCAGGGCACATATTTCTATTGAAGTAGAATCTGATTCTGAGCATTTTCAGTTTTTGACCCGACACTACTGCCGAAAATTAGGGATTTCCACAGAAGTGGAATTTTTGAGTGACCCCAGGCCTGGATTGATCTCCTCCTCGAAATCAAAGTTTAGAGATCAAGATCAAAGCATTTGTTTGGAAAGAACTCCGAAAAATCCAAACCCTAATTTGCTCGTGAACCAGCACTGCAGAAATTCTGCTCCAAATCTAGATCCGACATCTCGACCTGGTAAGATCTAAATCTTTTGTATTTCCATTTGAGGTTCTTAGTTAAGATGTCTCATCATACCAACCTTGATGAAAAGCTTGAGAGAGCTGATAACTTCTGAGCCTGGAAGTATAGGATCTCCCTGGTCCTGGAAGAGAATGAGTTGGACTCCTACATCAATGAGGAGATTCCAGTTCCAGAGGGAGATGAGGCTAAGCCCTTACACAATAAGAAGTTGGTTATGGCAAAGAGGATTATTGCTGATTCAATCAAGGATCACCTCATACCACAGGTGTCCTCCCTAAAGACACCTAAAGCTATGTTTAATGCCCTAACCAAATTGTTTGAAGGAAAGAACATAAACCAGAAGATGACCTTAAGGAACTGAGTTGAAGAATGTGAAGATCCAGAATGTAGAGACCATCTAGTCTTACTTTACAAGGGTCTCCCAGATCAAAGAACAACTTGAAGCAGTAGATGAAGAAGTGGAGAATGCAGATATTTTAATGACCACCTTGAATGGTCTCCTTAGGACATGGGACTCTTTCATTCAATGGATCTATGCCAAAAAGAAGTTAGTCAAGTTCAGCAGACTATGGGAAGAATGCTCTCAAGAAGAAGCTCGGGTAGCAGCTCGAGAAGAAAAGATGGGAAGTGAAGATCAAGCTCTCACAGCACAATCCAAGAAAACCATATCTAGCCACCACAGAAGTAAGTACTCTCATCAAAGGAATAACTTTAGAAGTCCTAGAGATAAGTCTAAGTTCATTTGATATACATGTGATGAAAGAGGACACTTTGCTAGAGATTGTCCTAGAAACAAAAGTAGCTCTCACAAGAATAAGGGAAACAAGAGAAGACATCATGCTCATGCTGTAGAGGATGATGAATCTTTCACAAAGAGAAACAGACAAGTCAGTGATGATTCTTCAAGTGATGAAGAATATGTTCTGATCTCCACTCTCACGGGAACTATCACACATGGCAGCAATGATTGGCTTATAGACAGTGGTGCTTCCAAACATATGACAAGATTCAAGGAATCCTTTGTGAAACTATCTGAACATGAATCACCTCACAAGGTGAAACTCGGGATGACTACCAATATCCAATAAAAAGTAGTGATGAATCCTCATACAAGCTAGACTATGGAAAGTCTATCAAGATTAAAGATGTATTATTTGTACCTGGACCAAGGAAGAACCTCCTCTCCATATCTACATTAGATGCAAAAGGAATGAGGGTTGCATTTGTAGATGGCCAAGTCCTCATGTGGCCAAAGGGAAAGTCTTTCGATGATGCAGTAGTGATTGGGAAACAAGAAGGAGGACTGTACAAATTGAAGGGCCAACCAGAGCAAGCTTTGGTTCATGACTCGGTAGAACCAAATGAGCTTTGGCATAGAAGGCTTGCACATGTGCATTACAGAGCACTACCACTTGCAAGCAAAGTTGTTGAAGGTCTCCCAAAAATGCATACAAAACATGAAGGAGTGTGCAAAGGATGTGTGAAAGGGAAGAACACAAAGAAGACATTTCCAAGTAGCGATAGCAAGGAAAAAGGAATCTTGGAAATCATCCACTCCGATGTATGTGGTCCAATGTCATCCAGTTCACTAAGCGGGTATGTATATTATGCTTCTTTCATTGATGATTTTTCTAGAAAGGCATGGATATACTTTATGAAGAACAAAGATGAATTATTCAGCAAGTTCAAGGAATTCAAAGCCTTGATCAAGAACCACACTGAAAAGAAGATCAAGACCTTTTGATCAGATAATGGCGGAGAATTCAGATCAAATGAATTCAAAGAGCTATGCAAAGACTCGTGGATTAAGAGGGAGTTATCCACTCCATATAATCCACAACAAAATGGGATTGCAGAAAGAAAGAATAGAACGATCATGGAAGTAGCAAGGGCCATGCTTCATGACCAAGATCTTCCCATGCATCTATGGGTAGAAGCTGCCATAACAACGGTGTATGTACAGAACCATACTCCACACAAACTACTTGAGAACAAGACTCTTGAAGAAGTCTTCTCCGGCAAGAAACTAGAAGTCAACCATCTCAGAATATTTGGCTGTCCTCTATACATACACATTTCGAAAGAAAAGAGGACGAAGTTAGATCCTTCAAGAAAGAAGGGTATATTTGTGGGATACTTTGAAAGCTCGAAGGATTACAGAATATACTTCCCAGGGTTCAAGAAGATTTACATTAGCAGAGATGTAACATTTGACGAAGATTCAGCCTACATAAAATCCAGGAAGAGACCGGCTGAAGAACCTGAAGAAACAAGAGCACCGAGAATTCATGACTCGACCATGAATGAAGAAATTCAAGAAGAAGATCGAGAATTTGAAGAACCTCAAGAACCTGTAGATCCACCTCAAGAGAAGAATCCTCATAAGAGGAAACCTGCTTGGGTACGTAAAATTATCCAAGGTGCAGAAAGATGTGGAGCTTCAAAAGAAACACCTAGAGGAAGAAAGAGAACTAGGTCCTGCTCCAGTTATGTAGCCTTGCTATGTGACATTATTGATAAAGAACCTTCCAACTATGAAGAAGCAGTAGAAAGGAAAGAATGGAAGGAGGCTATGATCAAAGAATATCAATTGATCATGAAGAATGATGTTTGGGATGTTGTCCCAAGACCATAAGGGAAGTCCATTGTAACTTCCAAATGGATCTACAAGATCAACCATGCTGTAGATGGCAGCATCGAGAAATATAAAGCAAGATTCGTGGCTCATGGTTTCTCCCAAAAAGAAGGAATAGATTATGAAGAAACCTTTGCACCTGTATCTAGATACACTTCCATCAGATTAGTACTTGCTCTGGCTGCAGTGATGAAACAGAAGATACACCAGATGGATGTCAATACTGCTTTCTTGAATGGTGTTAGAAGAGTAAGTGTATGTGGAGTAGCCATTCGGTTTTGAGACACATGACAGGGAGTCTCATGTGTGTAGAGTGAAGAAAGCCTTATACGGTTTGAAATAGGCACCCAGGACATGGTACGATAGAATTGATGGTTTCCTATCTAGTTTGGGCTTTACCATGAGTAAAGCAGATTCCAACCTTTACTACAAGGTTGAAGATGGAAATCCAGTGATACTCCTACTATATGTAACAAGTATGGATGGGTTGAT
Organism: Pseudotsuga menziesii; assembly: GCA_001517045.1. NCBI lineage: Eukaryota > Viridiplantae > Streptophyta > Pinopsida > Pinales > Pinaceae > Pseudotsuga > Pseudotsuga menziesii. Next base: position 10,095 of record LPNX010201212.1, read on the forward strand.
TGCTGATACGAAGAGGAAACTTGCTGCCAAGTTTGAACTGAAAGACTTGGGTATGATGCACTATTTCTTAGGCATGGAGGTGTGGTAGAATAAGGATGGAATTTTCCTTGGACAAGGGAAGTATGCAGTAGAGATTCTAAAGAGATTCAGGATGATGGACTGCAAGTCCATAACTACACCTATGGCATCGAACCTGAAGCTATTGAGTGATGCTTCATCAGAAGTGGTTGATGCTACGATGTATCGTCAGATGATTGGGTCCTTGATGTACCTGACGAACATGGGACCATATATTTTCTTTGTTGTGAACACCTTGAACCAGTTCCTGACATATCCGAGACATGTTCACTTGATTGCTGCAAAGCATATTCTAAGGTACCTGAAGGGTACAGTTCATTATGGACTCAAGTATGAGGCAAATCGGAAGATTAACCTACAAGTTTATGTTGATTCAGATTGGGTTGGCAGTTCCATCGATAGGAAGAGCACTTTAGGATGCTGCTTCAGTATGGGATCAGGAATGATCTCTTGGTTAAGTAGGAAGTAGTCCTATGTGGCACTAAGTACAGCTAAAGCAGAATATGTCACAGCTTGTTCAGCTAGTTGCGAGGCAGTATGGCTGAGAAAGCTACTGTCTGATTTATTTGATCTCTAGTTGGATGCTACTTGCATATATTGTGACAACCAGAGTTGTGTGACGTTGTCAGAGAACCCAGTGTTCCATGACAAGTCGAAGCATATAGAGATCAAGTATCACTATATCATGGAAATGGTGCAGAGAGGAGCAGTGAAGCTCTAGTATGTTGCTACGGACAAACATATAGCTGATGTGTTGACGAAACCATTAGCTAGAGTGAAGTTTGAGTACTTCAGGGAGAAGCTTGGTGTTCTCCAGATCGAGGTTCCCTCCAAGGGGAAATGATGAGACCTAGAGCCATTCTGACATGGTGAGAGGATTAGGTTCCTTCCATGGTCAGTTGTAAGGGCTGAGCCATTCTGTCATGGTGAGAGGATTTGGTTCCTTCCATGTTAGATGTGAGTGTTGATCCATTCTGATGTGACTATAGGATTGGTTCCTACATGATCAGATGTAAGGGCTGAATGCCATTCTTAGAATAGAGGCACCTGGTCAATTACCGGGAATACTCAGTCTGGGACTGAGGGCTATTCTGATATGACTGTAGGATGTAGCCTTACATGATCAAATGTGAGTGCATGGCCATTTTGATGTGATTGAGGATGTGTTCCCACTTGATCAGATATAATGGCTGATGCCATTCTCTGGGAGAATGGAGGCACCTGGTTAGTTACCAGGAATCCTCAGTCTAGGACTGAGAGCCCTTCTGATGCGATGTGTTTACACATGGTTGAATGTAAGTGCAGAGCCTTTTTTACAAGATGAGGTCATATGTAAGTGTTGAGCCATTCTGGTGCGATGTGTTTACACATGGTCAGATGTTAGTGCTATTCCTTTCTGACAATATGGGGTCGGATGTAAGTGCAGAGCCTTTCTGACAAGATGAGGTTGGATATAAGTGTTGAGCCATTCTGGTGCGATGTGTTTACACATGGTCAGATGTGAGTGCTTGGCCTTTCTGACAAGATGAGGTCATATGTGAGTGTTGGGCGTGCCTTTCTGACAAGATGAGGTCAGATGTAAGAGCTGTGCAAGCCATTCTAACTTAGGGTTAGATATAAGTGCTAAAGACCTACATGAAGGGTAGGCCTACAGCCAGCATGAAAAAGGGTTGGCTCTGTAGAACTTCCCATGACAAGAAGAATCGAGAGATAGCACCATTCTAAGATAGCACCAATGATGATGATCCAGACTTGATGATGATCCAGATTTGATGATGATACAGTGATGATGATCCAACAGTGATGACCCAATAGTCATGATGATCCAGATCCCATGATGAAGAAGACTTGAAGAAGAAGATGACTTAAAGAATACTTGAAGATGAAGGTGACTTGAAGACGAAGAAGATGAACAAGACGAAGAAGACAACTTAAAGATGAAGATGACGAGATGATCTAGTTGATATAGAGAAGAAGACAAGTGCTGAAAATTGTGTTGAAAGAATACCTTCCTAGTTAAGAGGGAGTGTTGATGTATTTGTAACTTCAAAATGTATTCACTTATATATCGTATGCCTTGTACCCCGATTTTTATTCTGGGAAGTGTCTATAATGTATTTGAGTCATGTCATGCCCTGATGTTCCTATCAGGAGGTTCCATAATGTAAACAAGTCTTGTCAAGTCATTGTGGGTAACCCTCCTATTGTTCAAGGATTAAAGTCCCCTAGTGTTTTTAGACTCACCTAGTGAAATCAGCCCTAGTAGGGTTTTTTCAAGTCAGGAATTAGTATAAATAGAGAGCTATCCTCTCTATTTATCACACACTCACTCACACTCAGTTGTAGTGCATAACTAAGGAAGAAGAAGACAATGGGGCGAGGAAGAAAGAGGTTACTGCTGTCGGGAGATCATCCTACTATTTTGGGCTTTTCTATTTGGTGCTAATCTATCTCTGAGGAAGTTGCAGGGTTTTCTCCATTTATTGTTTCCTCGAGAAAAAACATTGTGTTCATTGTCTCTTGTGTTTGATTGTTGTTCTTGTTATTCTGTCAGTTAAAAGATCCTAATACAATTTTAGCTTAATGATAAAATTCTAACAAAAAGAAGGCATTTGATGAATTTATGTTTCAATTTTCTATTATCATTTTTAGTTCTCAATAAAACCATGGTTAAAATGAATTTTGTGAGTGAAGTCCTATGAAGAGCTCCTTTAAATTTGGAAAGGGGGACAAACTAGCTCCAAGATTTGTGGGTTAAATCAAAATACTATCAACTTGAGCTGTCATCCCACTTAGGATAGATGCATAAAGTATTTCATATATGTGTGCTTACACATTACATTCCATATGCTCTCATACTTTAAAATTGGAGGAATTGCATCTTTCCAAAGAAGGGTTCATCTAGGTCAAACCATATTACATTCTACATCACATGATCGACAATTGCACATATGCATCTATTAGAATAATCAATCCATAGTTACCTACATTAGACATTAATTTAATTATTTTTGTCTTATTACCTAGTTCCTAGATTCCATTCTACGCTAGTTGCCTACTACATGTCCTAGAAGTCAACACATGCTAAAACTGAGTCATGAAGCGCTTTGGAAACATCATGGAAACCCAATTTAGCATGTCTACTTTATTCTAGATTCTCTAAAGCGCATATCTGCTTTTTCTGAAAAGTTGCCTTGTTTTATTTCTGATTTAAGGCAAAAGGAAAAGCTAGACTATGTGTAGTTGCCTTGTTTTTTGTCCACATCATCCTCCCTCCTTTTCTCCAAATAAAAGCATGTATGAGTTTTATTTCCATCCCTCTTTAGCTTTCCCACTTGACTTAGCAAATTTGTGAGCATCTACCTAGATTTAGAAACTACTTTATGTACCTATGGGGGATTTGACTAGTTTTGGTAAGCCTGCTTTTTTACTATTTCGAATGGAATATTTATGCATTCAAATCTCTCATGTAATTATATATTGTAGTAGCCTATTACTTCACGAGGTTGGATATTGTACACTTACTAAATACAGATTAGTGTTATGCTCCAATTTCAGTCTCCTTTGGTGTGAATTTTGCATGTTTGATTAGCAATTTTGTGAGTGTAATTGTTCTATCTCTTGGGTTCAATTTCCAAATGGTATCATATCCTTTGTAGATCAATTTATCTCCTTCCATATTTCTATTTCGGGTTCAACATATTGACTGGGAGCACGTTCTGCTGACTGGAGGGCACAGTTTCTAAGCTATGGACCAATATCAGAAGATCATCTTAACTCCATTCAATTTCTTTGAGTGGAAAGATGAGATGGGGATATTGTTGAGAGTGAAAGGTCTCTATGGGGTGACTATGGAAACTGATGCAGAGCCCAATGAAGCTGTAGAAAAAATTAAATGGAACAATAGGAGGGATGAGGCCTATGGTCTTTTGTGTCTGAGCATTTCAAGAGACCTCCTCTTCCATATTGATGGATTGACATCACCTAATGAAGTGTGGGAGAATCTTGAAGATATTTTTGGAAAGACAGATGAGATGAGAGGACATCAAATCAAGAATGAGCCGATATCCTTGAGTCCCAGTAGTTTTGAATCATTACAACTCTACTTTTCCAAGTTTAAGGCCCTTGTTTTGCAGTTGAAATAGTGTGGGATCGAAAAGAAGGAAGAGCAACTACTTTTGGACATACTCTCTAAGCTTGGTCCTGACTATTTAGTGTTTTTTTCGACCTTCCATGCCATCAAGTTGACAGCTCGAGCTTGGAATATTTCTAAGCTTGCAGAGTTCATGGAATCCCTCAGACAAGAGCAAAATAAGTTGGTGATGATGGGTGCCATCAAACCTTCCAAAGACCAAGCTTTGGTTGCTGGAGATTCAAGGGTGGATTCAAAAATCAAGAAAAAATCTAAAAATCCACCTGAGCAAAAGAGAGATAAGAACAAGTCTCAAGAGGAGCCCCAAGGTTCCAAGAAGAACAAAGGATAAATGAGCAAGTGCGCATACTGCAGTAAGGGCTATCATCCTGAGAGCTCTTGTATGAAGAAGCAAATTGACAAGTTGACCCAACTCCCAGAGAAGAATAACATCTCCCTTCCTAATTGCTCAGAGAAGAGGGAAGGAGGATCAAATTCAAAGGATAGAGAGAGAGTACATGCCTTGTTTGCTGGCACATCAAGCTCACCTAGCTTCATCATAGACTCTGGAGCTTTAGACATATGGTTTCGACAAAAGAGACATTCTCCTCTCTTGACATGTTGAAAGGTCCACCAATAGTTTTGGGAGATTACTCTCTCACTGACAGTTTGGGGAAGGAAAGGATTGATCTTGACCATGGTAAGTTCAATAATTTGTTGTATGTTCCAGGTCTTGCCTCTAATCTCTTGTCGGTGTATCAAATGAATCATACCAGGTCTCCAAACAAGGTCATATTCTCCCCTGATGATGTTGAAATCACTAATATTTCAAATGGTAAACTCATAGCGAAAGGTGTTGTTGATCACACTTCGAAGGTATACAAGTTTTCCCATTTCCTACCCTAATCAAACCCCTTTACTCTTCTGATTCATGCTAATGAAGCAAGCAAGCTTTGGCATGAAATATTTGGCCATCTTAACTACAAGTATATTTCTTATTTGAGTGAAAAAGATATGTTCATAAGGTTACCAAATATCAAGTTTTCTAAGGGAGTATGTCAAGGTTGTATCCTAGGAAAACACCCAGAGCACAAGTATGAGAAATCTAGTCATGAGAGAACCTCTGCACCTCTTGAGTTGATCCACAGTGACATTGCTGGTCCATTCCCTCATATGTCCATGAGTCAAGCCAAATATGCACTGACCTTCATATATGACTTTTTCCAGGAATTGTTGGGTTCACTTCCTAAAGCATAAGCCTAAAGTTTTTGACCTCTTCAAAGTCTTTAGAGCCTTGGTTGAAAACCAATCCAGGAGAAAACTAAAGATACTCTAATCTGACAATGGTGGTGAGTGTGCAATTCCGAGTTCATTTAGTATTGTAAATATGTAGGTATTCAGATGTAACATTTGATCCCTTACACACCACAGCAAAATGGTGTTGTTGAGAGAAAGAAGAGATCACTAAAGGATATGGCAACCTGCATGATGGAGGCTAAGAATTTTCCACCAAAGTTTTGGGCCAAGACTATAAAATGTGCATCCTACATACATAATAGGGTGCCTCATAATTATTTTGATGGTATGACTCCTTTCGAATATTGGAGCGGGCACAAGCCAGATGTGACTCATTTCAGGATTTTTGGCTCAAAAGCTTGGGCTAGAATTCCAACTAAAAAGAGGAAGGCTTTGCAACCCCAAAGCCAAGAGTGCCTATTTGTTGGGTATTCTGAAGATTCAAAAGGGTACAAGCTGATCAACTTGATCACTAACAAATATTTCATTGAAAGAAGTGTTCAGTTCCAAGAAGAGCCTTTAGCAGCAGTTGAAGTTGGAGACTCCTCTTCACCACCAGAACCATTGATTGTAAGTGAAGGGACTAATGAGTTTTTTTATTCTGATATGTCTGATAATTATGATTTGATTGTAGATCCTAACAGTCCTACAAGACCAAAATGGGAATCAAATACCATTCATGCAGCTGGGGAACTAGCTGGAAATCCTAATGACACTAGGAGGACTAGATCTCAATTTGAGAGTGCCCTTTGTGTGAAAGATCCTCTATTTGTTGAGAAGTGATATCTGATGGTTGAATCAGATCCACATAGATATGAATATGTAGCACATGATCCAAGATGGAAAAAATCCATGAAAGAAGAATTCAACTTACTCCAGAAGAACAACACTTGGGAACTGGTTGATCTTCCCCCAGGGAGGAAGCTAGTTCAATGTAAGTGGGTTTTCAAGACTAAGTTTACTGCTGATGGTTCACCTTTGAAATATACGGCAAGATTGGTAGCCAAGGGATACTCACAATTAAATGGTATTGACTACAATCAAACCTTTGCACCAGTGGCAAAGATGGACTCTATAAGGCTATCTCTAGCCATTGCAACTTCGAAGCAGTGGGAGGTACATCACATGGATCTGAAGTATGCTTTTCTAAATGGAGATCTCACTGAATATATTTACATGCAGCGACATGAAGGGTTTGTTTCTAATCCATCTTTAGTGTGTAGGTTAAAGAAATCATTGTATGGGCTCAAGCAAGCCCCCAGGGCTTGGTATGCCAAGATTGATGGATTTCTGCTGTCACTGAGTTTTGTTCAATGTAAGTCTGATCCTAATGTCTATTTGAAGCTAATTCATGGTTCTTTGATGATTATCGTTTTGTATGTGGATGACCTACTGATTACAGGAAGTTCAAAGAAAGAGATTGCCTCCTTGACAGATTTGGGATTGTTGAGCCAATTCTTGGGTCTCGAAATTGCTCAATCTCAACATGGAATCAAAGTACATCAGTCCAAGTATTCTTTAGATTTACTCAACAAGTTCAACATGAAATATTGCAAGCCAAGCAAGACTCCCTTCCTTTTAGGATTTAAGCTTCAAGAAGCAGGTTCTTCTCCTATGGTAAATAATGCACTGTATACGAAATTGATTGGGTGTTTACTTTATCTTACACACACTCAACCTGATTTATATTATGCAGTTAGTGTGTCTTTGAGATACATGGATCAGCCTCATGAATTCCACTAGAGGGCATCCAAAAGATCCTAAATTTTGTTCAAGAAACAAGAACTCATGGGATCTTCTACAAAGCAAAATCTGATCTTGATTTGATTGGGTTTACTGACAGTGATTGGGCAGGTGACAATATAGGTCGAAAGTCTACATCGAGATATGTGTTCATGCTTGTAGAAGGGCCAATCAACTGGTCAAGCAAGAAGCAGAGTGCCATAGCACTCTCATCTACAGAAGCTGAGTATAGAGGATTCGTAAGTGCAGCAACTCAATGTTTATGGTTGCAGGGGATACTTGGAGAATGTGGCTTCGAATCAAAGTTTTCAACTATTATCTATTGTGATAATCGGAGCACCATTCGAATCTGCAATGATCCAGTTCAGATAAATCGAACCAAGCACATTGAGATCCATATGCACTACATCAGACAACTTGTGCATGATGGTAACATTGATCTACTCTTCTATGCATCTTCAGAACAAGTAGCAGACATCTTCACCAAAGTTTTTTGTGAGAAGACATTCATAAAAATGAAATCATTGGTTGGGACTGTTGATCATGCTGTGAAGCATGATTGATGACAAGATTTCAAAATTTTGTTTTTCTTGTCCATGTTTAAGGGAGGATTTTCCCACTGGGTTTTTGCCTCTTTCCTTGGTTGTATGGACAAGAAGTATGTGAAGCGTGATTAATTCTTGTTGCTAGGCCCTATATTTTTCTAATATTTACTCATAAATTCATGCTTAAGGGGGGGTGTTAGAATAATCAACCCATAGTTACCTACATTAGACATTAATTTAATTATTTTTGTCTTATTACCTAGTTTCCTATATTCCATTCTATGTTAATTTCCTTCTACATGTCCTAGAAGTCAACACATGCTAAAACTAAGTCATGGAGGCTTGGGAAACATCCTAGAAACCCAATTTAGCATGTCTTCTTTATTCCAGATTCTCTAAGCACATATTTTCTTTTTCTGAAAAGATGCCTTGTTTTATTTCTGATTTAAGGCAAAAGGAAAAGCTAGACTAGGTGCTTTGTTTTTTTCCCACATCATCCTCCCTCCTTTTCTCCAAATAAAAGCATGTATGAGTTGTCTTTCCATCCCTGTTTATATTTCCCACTTGACTTAGCAAATTCGTGAGCATCTACCTAGATTTGAAAACTGCTTTATGCACCTATGGGGCATTTGACTAGTTTTGGTAAGCCTGCTTTTTGACTATTTCGAATGGCTTATTTATGCATTTGAATATGTCATGTAATTTTATATTGCAGCAGCCTATTACTTCACAAGGTTGGCTATTGTACACTTACTCAATATATATTAGTGTTATGCTCCAATTTAGGTCTCCTTTGGTGTGAATTTTGCATGTTTGATTAGCAATTGTGCAAGTGTAATTGTTCTATCTCTTGGGTTCAATTTCCACAGCATCATGGAGCAAGTTAAGTTCAAATGGGACCATGTTATAGATCAGAGTCAACTACTTTGGAGGATGTTGATATTATGTGTCGAGAGTTTCCTTATATTTTTAGTAGATTATTGACTTGAGTGTGTGATACTCCAATTGATACCTATTATTTCATGTTGATATTTAGTATGGTACTTTGTTGAATCATTATGGTTTTTATGATATACAATATGTAGTTGTGATATATGTTGTTATCCAGTATGGTACTTTATGGTTTCAATATGATTTTACTTGACAGAGGAAATATAGTTATAATATGTTGTTATTTCATTCTACTTAATATCGTAATTATTTTATGATGTGTTGTTAACTCATGATGGTGTTTTAAAATATATCTGTTCAGTAGGATATGATTCTTGACCCTTTCATAATAGTAACATGGATTGTGTTTAATGTGATATCATATATCATTGATAATGAATAGAATTCTTAATTAATTCATTATGACATTGAATGATAAGTAAAACATAATCATGCAGCACATTATTCCATAGTAATTATTTATGATGCGACATAATGCATCATGATGACGATTTATGAGACTTTTTTTATCACATGCAAAAATCAGTTATAGTTTTTTATTATTCACAGTAGATTTTAGGATATCTTATTATTTTAAGAAGTTTACAACTAATCATTGTTCTTTTGTAGCAAGTGGAAATTTTTGCAGACGATCCAAACAAAGAGCCTAGCCTAGAGTGGTTGATCATTCTAAAATATTGTGGAAGGCTATGTAACATCCCAAAATAATTGTATTTGAAATTTTAAAGTTTATGGAATATTTCCCCAAATATTATTAAGAGGAAATATACCCCGTGTAAAATATTAATTTGTATAATTTTGTAATCAAAATAATAAAAAAGGAAACCTAGTCATGAGAGAATCAAATAAAGAGGGACCAATCAATGTCAAGAAACTGGAAAGACGAGGTCAAAATGTTGTGTTAGAAAACCATTGGTTGGTTTCAAAAAACAATAGGCTATATGGAAAGTCATGGAATGCGAAAACAAGAAGTTGTAATTGGAAAACCATGAGTTTGTTTTTCCAAATGAAACTTTATAAATAGAGTCGTTTGCATAAGGAGGAACACACACTCACGGTGAATGTGAGAGAAAATGGATTTCCTTCATATTTTCTTACAATAGAAAAATGATGAAAATATTTAGTGTAGAGTAATTATGGGTGGTTACTGATTTATTACGGTTGAAATTTAAGAATTTATTAACTTAATCCAAAAATATAATCTATTTGATGGAATTTTGTAAGGGTAAGACATAAGTATTATGTTGCTATATAAATATATTCTATCCATAGAGTGCAAAATAGATTTGCAATACATGTGCATTTAAATGTGTGAAAAAAAGATATGCATGTCAAATCTACAGTTTATCATGGCGCTCTAATAACAATGGAGGAAATACAACTAATAATTGTTAGAGAACTCTATATGATAAAGATAATATGTGATTCTATAAGTCGGGAGCCCTCACCGCACTCACAAGAAAATAGGTTTTCAAACCAAGTGGCATATGCTAGTTAAATCCCTAATTTGGTTAAATTGGATGTTAATAATAATATCTGGATTTTGAAAGGATTGTTTTTTCTTGTTTCAAATTGTTTCTTTGGGAGAGGGTTTGGCTTGGCCTAGATCGGGACAACAATGACAAGTGCTCTGAGTGAGTTGGGGCAGCGATCAGCAGCTACAATTCCCCCTACGGTAATGACATCGGATATCCTTCGGAGCATGGCTCAAAATGAAAGTGGTTGCGGCAATGGGAGTATGGGCGGAAGCAGAGAAGGATCGGGAGCAGGAAGGAGACATGGCCAGCGAAGCTACCTCCCAAAATCCCAATCTATTTCGGAAATCCACATCCTCTCTGACAAGATCTGGGAGAATATTGAACTGTGGAAGGGGAAATCCCTCATTAGAAAGTTCCTGGGGGTGTGGCCTAGGGAAAGAGATCTAGTTCGCTAGATCAGAAGCACCTGGAACCCTAAAGGCCACTATGATCTTCATTTAGGATCTAAAGGTTTTTTCACGACCATATTTTTTAACCAGGAGGATAGGAATAGATTTATGGAAGGTGGCCCTTATTTTTTCTTCTCAACGGGATTCTACCTTAGGCCTTGGAAGGAGAGATTCAATCCAGATATAGAGGACATGATGGTGGCCCCAGTTTGGATCTGTTTTGTTTCCCTCCCATGCAAATACTAGGATATGGAGATCCTTAAAGACATTGGAAATTCCCTCGGTGAGTTTGTGAAAGTGGTTGAACAGACCAAGCAGCAGAGGTACACGACGTATGCTCGTATCTATGTTTATATGGATCTATCAAAGGATCACCCTGAGGAAATCTGTTTGAACTGGGAGGATGAGGAATGGATCCAAAAGGTCGATTACGAACAATTCACGTTCAAATGTAGAATCTGCCATGAATATGACCACTTTGGGAGAAACTGTCCAAATGAGGGCTAGGGACAAGCACCCTTAAATCAAGGTGGGAATGGTTAAATGGAAAATGAGGTATTCACACAAGTGAGAAATAGATGCAAAGGTAAGGGTGGTGGGGGACCAAAACTGCGCAAGGAAAGTGTCGGAAAGGTAATTACCAGTGATAATCCTTTTCAGATCTTGGAGGAAAGAGAAGGGGGTAAAGAAGAGACTGAGGAGGGACACTCGACAAAGCATCAGGGAGCTAAGGTGGTTGAGATTGGAAGAGGGGATGAGCAGAAGAGTCAGGCTGAGGCAATGGAAGAAGATGAAGGGGAGGAAATGGAGTTGGGAGACCTTGATCTTGATCAGATCAAGAAAGAATGTAAGAAGGCAGATCAGGGACATGTCTCTCGGGAACAGCTGGAACTACTCCAAGAGGCTATTATTCACACCAAATCCCACCAGCTCCTGGGGATCTCCTCGGAGCCCCAGAATGGGAGTAAATGGAAATCCCTGAAGTAGGAATTGAGAAGAGGGCAAAAAAAAACAAACAAAGGATCACAACGATTGGGTTAAAGCTCATTGAATCAGGCCAATATCCAACGATTAGGGCGACCATCTATGAAGTCAGCAAGTTTACTCAATGAAGATAGTTTCTTGGAATATCAGGGGATGTAACCATTCCAAGAAAATCTAGACTTTAACTAGGAAAGTCAGGAAAGAGAGGTCAGATGTCTTATTTTTACAAGAAACAAAATGCAACTCGGAGGTGATGGGAACAATCGGGAAAAAGATCTGGAAAGGTAGTCGGGTGATGGCAATGGACTCAGATCATATGGCTGGGGAGTGGAAGTTCTATGGAACCCAACCATTATTGATCTTCTAGATTGGAGGGCTAATCATTTTTCCCTAATGGCCAATTTTCATTTTCTAGAGACAGGGGTCAAAGGGGCCCAGGTTAATGTTTATGGGCCTAGCGCTTTTCCTCGAAAGCCGTATTTTTTGCGTTTTTTAAATTGGCTAGGGGGAATTTCCCTTGAAGGAAGCTGGATTATAGGAGGGGATTTTAATTCGATCACTTCCCTTATGGAAAACAAGGGAGGAAGGCATGTCATGGACAAGTTCCAAGAAGAGTTTAGGGAATTCTTGGCTCAGGGCTCCCTAGCGGACTTGGAAATGGGATATGGTTGGCTCACCTAGAATAACAAACGAGGAGGGGAGAAACTCGTTGCTTATTGAATTGATAGGTTCTTAGTGTCGAAAAATATGGTTTGGGAAATAGGAGAGATTAGGGTCAGTGTTCTCTCTGCGGTGGGGTCAGACCATTAGCCAATTAGTCTTAACTGGGATTGATCAAATGCCAATCTGAGTAAACCTTTTTTATTTGAGAAATTTTGGTTGGAAGACAAGGACTTTAAATATTTGGTGGGACAGTGGTGGTAGGAGATGGTCACCCCTGTGGGAACAAAAATGTATGGCTTCCGGCATAAATTGAAGTCCCTTAAGGCCAGAATCCGCACATGGAACAAAGAAGACTTTGGGGACATATTTGAAGACAAGAGAAGGTTGATTAGGGACATTGAGCTCATCCACTAGAAAGGTATTGAAACGGGGTGGGACATGGAAATGAGAGAAAAGGAGAAAAACCTGAAGGGTTAATTGAAAGCTAGGGAAAGGAAAGAAGAAATATACTGGAGGAAAAAATCTAGAGTCAAATGGATATAGGAAGGGGAGAAGAACTCTAAATTATTCCATAACTTTGTCTCCCATAGGAGGCAAGGGTCAAAGATCCACATAATCAAAAAATTTGATGGGTCGCAGGTTGAGACCAAAGGAGAGATCGAAGAAGAGCTCACTAGATACTTCGAGGAAATTATGGCTAAGGAAATGGGTGACAAAACTCAGGACATAGGTCGGATCACTGTGCTCATCCCCATGGTAATTACTAGAGAAGATAATGAGACCATTTAATTAATCCTATCTCCATGCAGGAGGTGGAGGAAGTTGTGAGCCAGATGGCCCAAGGGAAAGCCCCTGGCCCGGATGGCTTTACCTCTAACTTCTTCCATGTTTTTTGGGATATGATCAAGGATGAGGTTTTGGAGATATTTGAGGAGTCGAGACGCAAAAGAGGGTTTCTCAAGGCCTTCAATTCCATGTTCCTTTCCTTAATTCTGAAAGAAGAGGGTGCCGACTCACCAAGTAAGTTCATACTGATAGCTCTTTGTTATGTGATTTATAAAATTATCTCGAAGGTTATTGCAAATCATTTAAAACCTCTCCTTTCGACCTTGATAAGTCTGAAATAGTTGGGTTTGTCGAAGGCATACAGATTCTAGATGGAATCATAGCTGTCCATGAAACTATCCACTCTCTAAAATGCACTAAAAGACCCGGTATGATGATCAAGATGGATATAGAAAAATCCTATGACAATCTAAGCTGGAAATATATGGAGAAAATTTTTGTAGCTTATGGATTTGGACCTGAATGGGTGGAATGGATTATGAATCTGGTCACAAATCCTTCCTTCTTCATCCTGTTGAATGGCTTGTCATTGAATCTCTTTCAAACTTCTCAAGGAATCAGGTAGGGAGACCCTCTTTCGCCCTTCCTATTCATCTTAATGGTCGAAGGTCTGAGCAAGCTCATTCATGCCCAGACCTCGAGGGGAGAGATCAGGGGTCTTACTCTTGATGAAGGCATGGAGAAACAAACACATCAATAGTTCATGGACGATGCTATGCTTATGGGGCACCTTTCAGTCCAAGAGGCTCGAGATTTTAAAAATATTCTTAATCTCTTTGAAAAAGCTTCTGGGCTAGAATTCAATGCCGATAAATCTTATATTTCATTTATTAACACTGCTCCTATTATCCAGAGGAATATTGTCAGAATTTTTGGCATCTCCAAAGGATCTTTCCCTTCCAAGTATCTGGGGGTCCCGTTGGGCTTAGGTACCATAAAAAAATTGTCTTGGAAGGACCTAGTGGATAGACTAAGGGGCAAGCTCTCTAGCTGGGTTCTTTGTCCCATCAATCTCCCCAGCAGATTGGTCTTGGTCAATTAGGTTTTGTAGGTGACATTGATCTATCTTTTTTCGGTGCTATCTTCCCCAAAGGCTATCTTGAAGGAGATTAAGAGTATCCAGTGAAACTTCCTATGGGGGGGGGAAGGGAAGAAAATGCTAAGTTCTCCCTGGTAAGTTGGGATAGGATATGCACCGCCAAGGACAGAGGAGGCCTGGGGCTTCGAGATCCTAAGGTAATGGGAGAGGTTCAAGGGGCCAAACTTTGGTGGAGATGGTGCAACTATTCTCATGATCCATGGGCCAAACTGTGGCACGTCAAGTATGCGAGCAATTGACCCAAGAGTCAGATGATCAAGTATAAAAAGGAGCCACCGTGATCTCACATCTAGGTAAAGGCTCTAGTGGGACACAACTTGGTGTAGGATCATAGCTTTTGGGAAATTAGGGATGGGAACTGTGCCAATTTCTTGGATGACTCTTGGAATCAACTCCTTAAATTGGAGGTCGATCCCCGCTGGAAGCATATCAAAGCTAAAGGATTGGAGGAAGACAAGGTGCACATGAGCCATTATTGGGAAGGTGATGCTATGGAGAATCACAGAAGATGGTTGATTCAGGATGGCGGAGGCCTGATCACGGAAGATGACCTCTGATCTTTTGAGGTTGAACTTCAGGAGAGATGCATTATCGCCAAAGAACGCATGGATATTTTGAGATGGGGATGCTCCCAGAGAGGGACCTATTCCATCAAAGAGGCCTATGATATTTGAAATCGGAACCAAGGAGTAGAGGATGGAATATGGGGAAAAATTCGACATTCCAATCCATGGCCGAAGGTAGCTACCTTTTGTTGGTTGGTGATATGGCGTAGAATCCTAACGATGGAAAATCCGAGACATAGATGGATTCACAACCCCTCACAATGTGTCCTTTTCCTTAACAATGAAGAAAGCTCGAACCATTTGTTGGACTCTTTCCCATTTACATCATATATATGGGACATGGGGGCAACAGTTTTTAGGAGTGACCGATGCTGGGGCAACCCGGGCCAGACCTTGAGGGATTGGAATCCCAAAACCTTCAAAAACCCCATCCTTCAAATGATCTGGATCTCCTTTCCCGGAACAGTTATGTGTCTAGTTTGGAAAGAGCGTAATAACAGAATTTTCAGGGACAAGAGGCACACAACAGAGGAGCTATGGCAAATATTGTTGTCAAATATTTTGGAGACCATAAGGGGTATGCAGTGGAGCGAGAAGGACAAGGAATTCTAGGGGATGGAAGCCTATATTGCGAAAAATGGGGTTTGGATAGGGGAGTCTTGGACGGGCTTCGCCGAAAGATAAAATTCTACAAGCCTTCCAACCCGAATGTTTGGACCCCCCCCCCCTCCTATTCTGGTTTTTAAACTTTATTTCGATGGGGCTGCAAAGGGAAATTCATGAATGAATGGTTATGGCGGAATTAGTTGAAACTAGGATGGGGAGATCATGTAAGTTTTCTATGGGACCGTGGGGTTTGAAACCAATAACTCCGCATAGCCCGAAGGCATGATTCAGGGATTCCAAATCGTGGTCAGGAACAGATGGCTTCCAACAATCATCGAGGGTGACTCGAATATCCTAATCTAGATGGCCAAACAGTTAGCCAATGGGAAATATTCAGAGGAAGTTTCTTCCAGCTGGCGCCCAGCTAGCAGGTTGGAGACCCTGGGGGCCATGGTTTCTTCGCACTTAGTAGTCTCCTTTAGCCATGTTAGAAGGGAGGTGAATAAGCTAGATGACTTGTATGCTAACATTGGCATGGAGGAGGGTAGGGCATGTAGGGTTTGCAGCAGGGATTTCTCCCTTGCTACAAGGTAGGAATGGCTACATTCCATTTATAGGATGGAAGGATAGGTTCCTGGTGGTGAAATGCAGGAAAAAAAGGACAAAAATAAAGAACAGAAAAGAAGAAGAAATGGTTGGAAACCCCTCTACAAACACTGTTAGGGTTTAGCTCCAGCAACCTTCTCTTTGATGGAATGCGCCACCATGCCCTAGCTTGGAGAAGCACCTCTCTTGGATGGGGGAGCTATGGCTCAATGGAGAATGGAGGAGAGGGAGTGTGGGTGGCTTGAGAGACAAAGGGTCTCAAGGCATCCACTCGGGCAGCATAACAGTATGCAAGGGAGAAGTGATTTGAGAGTGACCCCCACCCCTCTATTTATAGATTTTTTGGGGGTTTTTTAGGGTTTTAAGCCCTTGGTTGGGGTTTTAGCCCCTTCCGCCCTATCTTTAGCTCCTTTTGGGGTTTTAACCTCCTTTGAGGGGTTTTAGCCCCTTTTTGGAGGTTTTAGCCACTAGGGGAGCTATTTAGGCTCTTTTAAGGGGTTTTTAAGCCCCTTTTCATGTTTTTAGGCCTTCTTGATGGTGTGGGGGTTAAATGGGGTGAAATGAGGGTCGTGTATGGGTGTCCTTGGGTGGTGTAGGCCATGTAGATTTGGGTGAGGGATTTTTTGGGTTAATAGATTGCCCCCTAATGTGTGAGGGTAGGAGCTCATCGTATGGCCGACGGACATCATAGGATTTTCTGCGGAGAGGTGGTGCTTCCTGGGCTAAGGCATGGTGGATTTTTCATCAAAGAGAAGGTTGCTGGAGTTAAACCCTAACAGTGTTTGCAGAGGGGTTTCCAGCCATTTCTTCTTCTTTTCTATTCTTTATTTCTGTCTGTTTTTTCCTGCATTTCACCACCAAGAACCTATCCTTCCATCCTATAGAAGGAAGGTAGCCATTCCTACCCTATAGAAAGGGAGAAATTCCTACTATAGAACTGGCGACCATAATGGAGGAGAGAGGGAGTGTGGGTGGCTTGAGAGACAAAGGGTCTCAAGGCATCCACTTGGGTAGCATAATAGTATGCAAGGGAGAAGTGATTTGAGAGTGACCCCCACCCCTCTATTTATAGCTTTTTTGGGGTTTTTTAGGGTTTTAAGCTCTTGGTTGGGGTTTTAGCCCCTTTCGCCCTATCTTTAGCTCCTTTTGGGGTTTTAAGCTCCTTTGAGGGGTTTTAGCCCCTTTTTGGAGGGTTTAGCCCCTAGGGGAGCTATTTAGGCTCTTTTTAGGGGTTTTTAAGCCCTTTTCATGTTTTTAAGCCTTCTTGAGGGTGTGGGGGTCAAATGGGGTGAAATGAGGGTCGTGTATGGGTGTCCTTGGGTGGTGTAGGCCATGTAGAGTTGAGTGAGGGATTTTTTGGGGTAACAGATTGCCCCTTGATGTGTGAGGCCAGGAGCTCATTGTATGGCCAACGTATGGCCAAGGTGGTGCTTCCTGGGCTGGGGAATGGTGGCTTTTGGTTTTTGTATTAATATGGTTCCCTTCAATGGGTGAGATACAAATAATGTGTGACATGTATATGGACGAGGCGGGCATCCCCATGCTCATAACAATTTCAAAAGAATAATGTGATCTATGCTCTATAATACAAGAGTCAATCATGTACAACTGATGATACAATAATGGTTGCCTCAATTAGAGGTTGAATACAATACTAATCTGAAGAACTGCTACATTGGACCCATGGCATTCTCATGGAATGCTATATATTCATGACTAATGACTTGTTGGATCTTAGAATGGTACATAACTATATGGACTCACTAATGGAGAGTCAGAGTCTCTATGGTACAAATATGCTGCATCAATCATAAATCTATATAGAAGCACTGTTGGGGTTTCTAAACACTGTATCCAACACAACCCAAAAATCATAAGGGACATAATCCTGTTGAGGTCCCTCAAATAGACTCATCAATGTGCTAGATTCAGATGACATCTGAGGTCTTCGACCAAATACTGCATTGACCAATACCCTATATGAATCTCAACAGTGCGATGATGTAGCTGGAGTCAAGCACGTGAGAAACAACCATCCTGAGAGGCACTAAGGACTCCTCTCAAGTGGTCCAAGGAACACATCAATGAGGTTAATGAAACCAAAATACAGGGACCTCTGGGTCTATCCTTTAGAATACATGTGTTGTCGTCGACAGAGGGAGACCTGCCCCTGGTCAAGGCAATGGTGTTTCCTTAAACAAAAGCACGAGGGAGATAACCGAAAGATGTGAGACAATCTGCAGACTGACCCACTGAATTGGGGGGGGGAGGGAGGGAAGGAGTTGAACAGGGGCAAAGGGCCCTGTAGTAGACTCAAACTTCCTTTGTTCAGAGTATGACAGCAGGGCAGACCAGGCAGCAAATGAAATTGACTCATGGGAATGGGATCATAGTTGTAATACTAGGAATGTCACTGTAGATGGGAAATACTTGGGGGAGGTAGACACTTGTGATATTGATGGGATCCAAGGGAACAAAGGCGACCCAAAGTGGGAATGCTTCCAAACTATTTTCTATGGGGTGGTGTCTAGAAACACCATTGTGGTACGATCTCGTGGATTTTCAGCGAACCTGAGAAAGTAAATGCTCGATGGTGCTTTCAATTTTAGAGAGTCTGAAAGCACAAAGAAGACTCCAGTGGGGGCTCTTTTTCGTTGGTAGTCTCATGTGCCCGAAAAAGGATAAAAGTATACATAGGAGAGCTCGCCCATCCTATAGGGGATGAGAGACTTCTTTACCATTGGTAGTCCAATCAGGCCAGAAAAGGTTAAACCTATACTGACTAAACGGTCATTCAAATACTTTTATGAGCATGAATGAAACCAAGTTTGCTCGGAAATCTTTTCTTGATGAGAAGGCTAGAAAAGAGCTTAACGACAACCCATGGTGAGATTTTTCATAAAGTTCAGCGCCTCTGCCCGAGAAGGCATAAAAGTATGCAGAGGGGAATGGTCTTGGCTTGAATATGCCAAGGTGGTACTTTTCATGTGATGGTCTACATGGTCCGCAAAAGGAGGTAAATGAGATGATGTATACGCCCTTTCCTATCCTTTAACGAGCAGGAAAGGAAGCAGGTGCACTCAACAATCTTTTCATTCTTTTAGGAGTCAGAAAAGAGCTTAAAGGAAACTCTAGTATGGTCAACCGATTGCGGTGGCACAGGCGGTGTCCCATGTTGGGATGGTGGATAGTGGTCGAAAGGTCATCCACATAGTATGGACGGAGCAGATGGCTCTCAAACATACCAATACATGCACGAGATATATCACGGCAGAGGCACGCGAGTCAGTGCGACAGAGTTATGCAAACCGAGGTGGCTCTCGGACATAGGTCAGGAGAGCTGTGTGTGAGTTATGGTGGACGAAATTGACTACATGTGATGTGAGTACAAGTCCGGGGACATTTATATTCCAAATACATGTAAGAGCAATAAATTGTTTTCTGGACAATGGTCCAGAGATCCGCATAAGGTGTGGTGGATGAAGTAGACGGCTATATGTTACAAAAATGAAAATCAAGTTCCTTAACGGGCGGTGGCCCGAGAACCCGCATGAGTAGTGGTAGGTGAGTGTGATGCAAGTACAGGTCCACAGACACTTGTATCACCATGGTGTGGCTTGTAAATCGAAGTAACTTCTGAGAAGTGGTCCCAAAATTTGTTTGTTAAACATGAGACGATGGTCTCATCAGGAGATGGAAATTTGAGATCGGAGGTGTGAGAGGTGTCTCGAACAGGTTCCGGGTGATTTTGGATTAGCAGCTAATGGTGCTATCCCCGAATGGGGGTCTTTGATTTGTGGTTAAAACATTGCAAAACAAAAAAGGGAAAAAACTATGCTATAAGGGACTCATAGTGGTTATATCAGACATATAATCTCTTGAGGTGGAGCCCATTGCATGGCTTCTTTAAGAGTCGATCGTCTGAGTCAGCGAAGAGGTATGCCCCCTTATCGAGATGAAGGTCATTGGTAAGGCAGGGTGATGGAATCTGGTATTTTATGGGAAGAACCAATTCCATACTATGGTTTAAAGGGAATGGGGTAAAACCGGAGGCGGTCTTATAGATTTCTCCGTCATTGCGTAACTGGTGTCGTGGTAGATCAGGTGGATCTTCCACAAGTGATGAGACGGAAGGGAGACTGGTGCTAGAGATCATGTAAATGGTATTAGTTGTGGCTTTGGTGTCCTTGTCCCCAGTCTCTGCTGGAGGAAGAGGGGCGGGCCTAGAGACGGGAGGAGTCTTTGATGGAGCTGGAGGTAGGTGCAACATCATGAGACAGAAGATAGTTGATGCGACAGTTCTCATGGCATACATATAACTTCTTCCATGGAGAAGGTTATAGTCCAATTGAGCATTGAAAACCTCTATGTCAATCATAACTATCTTCCCGGCTAATGTGATGGGGACATGGGGGAGGATTCCTTGGGCTTTAGTGGGATGGCCATCATAAGCCTGCAGAATTGTGGAGGATGGTTGCAAAATTGGGGATCCAAGTTTCTGCCAAACCAGGGTAGACATAACGCACATGGATGCCTCCTCATCCACTATGCACCGGTGCACGACCAAATTCTGGATAGATACCAGGATTTGAAAGGAAATGGTTGATGGCATTAACGGTTCTCCATTCTCCATGTCGAATGTGATCAACTTGGAGTCGAAGGGGTCTACAGCCCCAACAGCAACTAGTAAGTCTTTCCACTGCGTTGGGCACATTTTGAGTACCTCAAGAGTGGACATGGTGGTTGGTGTTTGGGCCAAATCATCCACGATGCTATAGCTGACAGCAGCTCTAGCCGTGGTGTTATTGGAAACCCAGCATATGGGGGGGTGGGGGAAAGGGGGTAACTGAAGAGGTGCATTGACTATTTTAGACATAGATGTCGTTGATGTGTCAGCGGGTTCGGTGGTGGTTCCGTACTGATTCCATCTGGTTTGTAGGTTGACTTCTTCAGTTGTCATAGCTAGCAGGTGGTGGACACCTGTTTCTGCCGTGGGAGGTGCCCCTGGAGCGTTGGGATTGGGTTGGAGAGGGGGTGCGGTTCTACCAATCCTTGGACTGGTAATGGGTTTTGGAGCACCATAGGGGGAGGTGCTTGTGGTGTCGGGTTGGGTTGGGCTTGATCCGTTGTGTTGGTGGCATGTTGGACCTCGTTCCTTATGGCCTACTTAGCGCAACCCATGAAGGGACACTCAAATGTGTAGTGCCCGTAGACCTCACAGAGTATGCATGGTTTCTTTGTATGCAACAGAGCATTGAGTATCGGTGCATTTGGTCGTGGAGGATTTTGGGCTGGCCGGTTTGCCGCGGCATTGTTGGGAGGGTTTGGTTGTTGACTGCTTCCCTGCGGTTGATTGTTGCCTTGGTTCTGAGGTTGGTTTTTCCTAGCTTGCCCTTGTTGATTATTGGGGGCTGGCTGGTTGGGATGGTTTTGTTGTGCAAACACTTGTCCCAATGGAGTGGGTGGAGCAGGGGCAAGGGATTTAACCGCTTGCACTAGTGGTGCATAGTAGATTTGGGTAAGTGGCAGTGCCACAAATGTGGGCATTTGCCCCGCGTATTGTTTTGTTGGCCAAGCCATGGCTTGAGCCTGCTGTGGTGGCAAAAGTTGTGCGTAAGAAGTTGTGGCTCTGAACTGGGACATCATTCTTGCATAGTCCGGAGTTTGGTTTTGGTAGGAAATACTAGCAGTGTTGCTCGGTTGTGGTGGTACTATAGGTGGTGTCAGACGATGTTGTGGTTGGTGGGAGACCGAGCCTATGATGCCGTCTGCAGCATGGGATGCCCCTGATGCATCCCGGTAGGAGATACCTGCACGAGGAGTGTCTGGAATGACAGTGTAAAGGTACCTAGACTATGCATAAATCAGATCAAACTGCTGGACTTTTAGGATGGCCTCCTCTTCAGATTGGGGACATTTGGATGCGACGTCCTCTGCTATAGGTGGGAGCAAGGTTTTGAAGAACCAATCTAGGAAGATCCTGTCATCCAGTTGGATCTTACACAAACTACGGCGTTACCGCCACTCATGGATGTGGTAGGTTATGTGGGTCACAGTGTTCTGGCGGCAAGATAACAAGATCTCCACCCCTTCATCATATCTGATGGGGAGTTGGAAATATTGCAGGAACATGAAATCCAGGGAGTTGAAATATGGGTACTTGGCTTGTGGTAGCTCAATGTACCATTTGGCTGCAACACCTGTGAGGGTGCATTGGAATGGTCTTAGCCTGATTGAATCATCTATGATGTTGTTTGATGAGCACCATAGATGAAACATCATGATGTGGTTTTGGGGGCATTCCCCTGCCTTCCCTTCAAACTTGGGAATGTCTGAGGGAAGTTTGGTTGGAATGGGAGGCCAAAAGGTTTGATAGTGGATAGGGTCATTTGTTAACCGAGCCAAATCAAGCAATTTGAGATGTGCCATGAAAGGAAGGTTTGAACCCAGGTTGATGTGAGATGGGGCAGCCACGGTGGTGGGGTTTGCAGGTGCATAATGCACTTGCATCGCTGGGGGTACTTGTGGCACTGTTGTGGATGGGCCAATGCCCCCAAGTATGGTGGGAGGGACAGTGTGGGTGGAAGGGCCACTATCCCCATGTATGATAGGAAGGGTAGTGTAGGTGGAAGGGCCACTGCCCCCATGTATGATGGGAGGGGAAGTGTAGGTGGAAGGGCCACTGTCCCCATGCATTGCAGGTGGGACAGCTTGACTGGTCAATATGGGTGGTGGAAGCTGACTTATGCTAGTTTGCATAACCGTGCAGGGGCCACCTGCAGGGTTGTTGGTGATAGTTTGTGGTGTGGAAATGGGTCCACTAGCAATTGTTATGTCAGAAAATGGATCCGGGTTTGCACCAGCCATGGGGCTTGATGGTGCAGTGTGTAGGTCTAGTTCAGACTGATATGGGTCTGAATCTGAATCAGAGGCTGTGTGGCCTTTTGATGGTGTGGGAGGTCATCGAGAATGGTCTCGATGATGTTGGTTTAATGACCCAAACTATGGTGGTTCACCTCTTAGGTGTGAGGAAGAGCGTGAGGGATCAATTGTGTTAAATTTGAATGTCAAACTGGTGGTAATGATTATTGGACCCTGGTTTCACTGGCTTCCTATTGGTTGTAGGTGGTCACTCGGCCACCAAGACTGCTAGAAGACAACACTTTGCTTTTTCCTCACGGGCATGCTACTCAATCGGTGGGGGCCGTTTCCTGTTTCTCTTGGCAATTCCTCTCAGCGACCACCTACTTTGGGGTTCCCGTGGTACTCCTCACAATGAGTTTCTGGGCTGAGCCCAAGTACTTCCCACGGTTAAGGCAGTCGGGGACTTATGTCCTTAAAGACTGCAAATTTTTTAACTTAGTGTAAATTTGTAAATTTTATTGGCTCTCTCAATGTCATGAACTGAGTTGGGTTGATTTATGTGGTGTGGTGTGTATGTCTTTTGTTTTTCTATTACATCTGGTAGCTCCAAATGGTTTATGAATATTCTACAAACTTCATATCATTGTGGATGAATGCAGTAAATAATAATAAGAAAATTTTTTTTTAGACATGTAGCATTTGTAATCCTAAATTGTGATAGCCTGACTGGGTGACTACCTTACACCTATATTATTCTTCAACCAGGAGAAGGTGTTGGGCTCTCAACACAATGGGACTAAGCCCATCCGTATATCCACAGGTCACCTTCTGAATGCAAGGTTGGTCAACAGGGAGGACGCTGAGCGCCGTGAGAAGCCCTCCTTCTCTAACCCCTCTACCTTCCAAGTCACCCGTTTTTAGTGGTTTCGAAC
The DNA here is from genome assembly GCA_001517045.1 of Pseudotsuga menziesii. Classification (NCBI taxonomy): domain Eukaryota; kingdom Viridiplantae; phylum Streptophyta; class Pinopsida; order Pinales; family Pinaceae; genus Pseudotsuga; species Pseudotsuga menziesii. The sequence continues at coordinate 33,933 of LPNX010201212.1, forward strand.
AATATTGGGTGAAGTGCCTATTACTATACGAGATATTCCCTTTGTCTTATCTCAGAATACCCCGAAGGGTGATGACTGGGTAGAGGAGGAAGGGTTAAGCAAGATTGTTGATTTTAAGTGAATTTTAGTCAAACATATTCATTAACCCATTGAGTATTTAATTTACACTTTGTTATGTAAATGAAATTGCAATAAAATGAAACAGAAACAGAAATCAAATGGTTCAAATGGACAGAGGTGGCTGAGCCACACTGACAATCCCAATAAAAGCAAACAGTGAAGCCCAAAAATGGGTCATACACTTGTAAAGGTCCTATTTTTGCGAAGTGGATTGTGATCAAACCATGAGGAATTACCTCAAACGGTTGAAAACCCACTTCGGAAACGGGCCCTTTTACCCGTAATCGTGGGAAAATTCACAAATGGATCAACTGTTTGGGCAGAAAATGAGCCCGAACATATGTGAATTTTCACAAATTCGGTTTGGCCAATTTTTCATAGTTGAGTGATTTGCAAATCACAGAATGGCCAACAGTAACTGGTACTGTGGCCAAATGACCTTGGATTGGCCTTAAGGAGGCTCAGCAATAACTGAAAATGTAAATAAACAGCAATATAAGCTACATTTAATAGAAAAATTAACCTAGGGAAAAAAACTGAACAAAAAACTAAAACTTTGAAAACTAACCTAGGGATCCTGTGGGATCGAACTGGTATGGTCGCCAATTCTGTAGCAGGGATTTCTCCCTTACTACAGGGCAAGAATGGCTAAATTTCATCTATAGGATGGAAGGATAGGTTCCTGGTAGTGAAATGCAAGAAAAAATGGACAGAAATAAAGAACAGAAAAGAAGAAGAAATGGTTGGAAACCCCTCTGCAAACACTGTTAGGGTTTAGCTCCAGCAACCTTCTCTTTGATGGAATGGGCCACCATGCCCTAGCTTGGAGAAGCACCTCTCTTGGATGGGGGAGCTATGGCTCAATGGGGAATGGAGGAGAGGGAGTGTGGGTGGCTTGAGAGATAAAGGGTCTCAAGGCATCCACTCGGGCAGCATAACAGTATGCAAGGGAGAAGTGATTTGAGAGTGACCCCCACCCCTCTATTTATAGTTTTTTGGGGTTTTTTTAGGGTTTTAAGCCCCTGGTTGGGGTTTTAGCCCCTTTTTTTAGCTTTTAGCCCCTTCCACCCTATCTTTAGCTCCTTTTGGGGTTTTAACCTCCTTTGAGGGGTTTTAGCCCCTTTTTGGAGGTTTTAGCCCCTAGGGGAGCTATTTAGGTTCTTTTTAGGGGTTTTTAAGCCCTTTTTCATGTTTTTAATCCTTCTTAAGGGTGTGGGGGTAAAATGGGGTGAAATCTGGGTCGTGTATGGGTGTCCTTGGGTGGTGTAGGCCATGTAGAGCTGAGTGAGGGATTTTTTGGGTTAATAGGGTTGGCATGGTGGAAGATTTCAGGGAGGAGAGGTGGGCTCCCCAGTGTGACCAGTTGGCAACTTAAGATTATGGTGAAAATTGATAAGTGGAGGATATAGTCACTTCACATCAAGGTGAGGAAGGAAGGTTGCAGGATCGTCCCACGGTTCAGCAGTGATGCCACACGTGACCATGAAAGTGACAAGCGAAATATGCCTGATCGATCACCTCGATCATAAATTGGGGTACGGTGAATGTTGTGGAAGTATTAAAGAGTAGGATTCACAGTGGAATTGGGAGATCACACTGAATATGGAAATGATTCCAAATTCAGGCCTGAGTATGGGTGAATGTGATAGCAGGCTATGGGAAATGGTGGGATCGTATAGCATAGCTACGACAATCATGGCTCTCATATCCTTAAATCAAGACATCGGATCCTGACTTTACACTCACATTTTGTGGAAGAACACAGTATCCTGGGCTATGGTGAAAGGCCACATTTCTCTAGAGGTTTTGCAGAGTGGTGAGGAGGGGAAGTGGGCCCTTTTGTGCATCATGGCCCCTAAACATAGTAAAACTGTGAAATTGGGGATGGTCGAGGCTTTGGCTATGAGTGAAGGGTAAAAAAAAGGTGTGGCAAATCAGAAGAGGGGAAGATGGGGCGCCACATGGGCTTAGCTCCAAGCCCATAAAACAATGGCCTTCTTCAAAGATCATGTCCCACTTGCCACTCGCAAGGCCATTGAAACAGTGGAAAAGGACCTGTGAGAAAAGGTTAAGGCAATGTCCATCAAGGAGGTTCGTCAGGAGGTCGAAGCCTAGGTCATAGATCCTAGCTCCATAGATGGAAGGGTGGCTTCCTATGATCACATGATCCTGCTCTACTGGGTGATCATGAACCTGGTCTCGCATGTCTCCCTCTGCTAAGAGACCAAGCAAGAAGGTGATTTGGAGCCTATTTTGGCATGGAAATACCATAATGCAAACTGCCACTTAATGCATCAGAAGGTCAACCAAATCGCTACCTGTCTGGGTATCCAACTATATCATCCGGAGATGGAGCACCAGGAGGTAGACAGGTCCAGCAGGGAGGCAAGCCAAAAAGGGATGGCGTCCAAGGGAGAAAATGACTCGAAGAGGGTGGAAGAAATGAAGGTGTCCTAAAATGCTACTAAGTTCTCAAGCTTGGGTTTCTTCCCTTAGCCAAGGTCGTGATGGTCTGTGTAATGATCTATTTCCTTTTACAATTTGGTTAATGGTTGTCGTAGTCATAGGCTTTAATTTAGCAAGTCTTATAATCAATCTGATAGTGGTGGAAAATTTATCAAAATAGATAAAATTCAATGATGCTGAACTAAAAATAGATTCATTGGTAGAAAAATTTATAGTAGAAGTTCACTAATGGTGTATTTTTTAAGTTAAGGAGTTATGTGTTAATCCCTAAATGGTGGAACATTAACCTCTATATTATAGAAAATTACATTAATATTATTATATTATTGTTGTCAACTTGGGTCCATTAGTTGTAATTGTACCTCTTTGTTTCCTATATATAGGAAGGAGACCATTTCATTTGAATAATTTTATCTTGTCTTGTCTTGTGTACTTAGTACATTGTATAAGGAGGTTTCCCCCTCAAATAGGCTAGCTATTCATATCTTTTATTCATTATTAAGGTGTGGATTACTCTTTTTGGTCTATTTATTTTATTTTCATGCTCTTTTGGGGAATTTGTCACATAACATATGGTATTAGAGCTTGGATGCTTCCAAAACACGTTATCTTGACATCTTCATAATAAAAAAAATTCTAGGACATTTTGAAGAGAAAAACACACAAGATACGTAGAGTATAGACTGATCTATCTATGTTATGAGTTACACATCCTGATTCATTACAAGTTGGGATATATACCCTTTGGAAGTTAGGGTTTCTAACTAGTCTCAAACATGTGTTATCGAAAAAACTGTTATATTAGAGCATGCAACTGTTATATCTAGAGCACACAAGATCCAAATCGAGTAAAAATTATTGCATTAGAAAGAATACGGACCAAGATATCAATGATATAATTTTTATACTGATACCCTAAAAATTGGACACATGGTAGGTTGCACACTATTGACCTTCTAGATGGGACAAAAATAACAAATGTTGGGAGATTTTCCATATATTCTTACCGGAACATATAATTAGGTCAAACCTATGAAATTGAAGAGAAGACATATTAGGATACTACAAAAAAAAATAGACTCGGAGTATCTAAAATTTTAGAGCTACCTCAGTTGGATGGTCGGCTAGAAAATTAGTCTCCAAATCAAGGTTTGAAAAAGTAATGCCATTTGAAATTTAAATAACTGTTAGTAGAAGGATCTATTTTTTGTGATCTAAAGTGTATGATAAAGATTTTACATATCTAATTTTATTTTTCCACATGGCACTGACTAGTGGTGAAAATTGTCACAATCAAATCAAACCACTGGTGGATTCATCCCTGACCTTTGATGAAAGTGAAGACCTATCTTTTTCATTGTCCAAGTTGAAAATTATAATTTAAGAGACTATGAGAATGGTGATTCAGTTAATTTAGAGAATAAGATGGAGGAAAATATGGGACATGTGGAGAGTAATATGATGGAGGAAATGAAAAGGATTTCTAATATCATACAAAATCTGAAAGAAAATGACACTAAAGGTGAAAATGTGTCCCAAGGTACTTCGGAAGATAAGGATAGTGTCCATGTTGATCAACGTTCCAATAATAAACATACTCCAAGAGGTTTTGATTCTAATAATGGACGTAATCAAGGATGGTCCCCAAGGCGTATCCAACTCCCCAAGATTAACATGAGGAATTTTGATGACAAGTAACCCATAACATGGATATTCCAAATGGAGGAATTATTCCATATACACTAGGTGTTGAATATCCAAAATGTACCTATTGCATCTTTATATTTAGAACCTAATCAGTTTGTGTGGTACCAATGGCTTTGTGAATGCAAAAAGAAATCCATTATTTTATCGTCCATTTTTAGAGAAGAAATGGTCTCATATCATGATGATGCTAAGATAAATTCCTTATTTACCCAGTTTATAAATCTAAGGCAAAAGTGTCCACTAAGTGAGAACATTCAACAATTTTAAAAGTTGAGTCTCTGAGTGGAGGGAATACCATATGATAAGTTGTTGGATCACTTTATTAGAACCTTTGAAGGATATCATCCAACATGAGGTGCACCCCTTCAAACTGACATCCTTAGAAAAGGATTTCATGGTGGCAAGGATGGTTGAAAGAAAAAATATGGTGATGGATACTAGAAGAACCACCTCCAACACATAGAGAGAATAATGTTCTTTTTTCTAACCCTCCACCTACGAGATTGACACCTCAACAACTGGATGAAGAAAAGAGAAAAGGGTCTATGCTTTAGTTGTAATATAAATTATAATAAGGGACATAAGTGTAGTGAGAATAAATTATTCTACATGGGTTGTGAAGAGGAAGAAGCCAAAGAACAGGAACCATATAAACTTGAATAAAAAGAAGAGATTACTCCCACCATATATTTTCATGCATTAGCCAGAATTAGCAATCCTAAAACTCTCAAGATAAAAGGATATGTCAAAAAGAGAAAAAAAAGTAATAGTGTTGATTAGTTCTAATAGTACTCATAATTTCATTCACTGTAAATTAGCTAAAGTTCTCAATTGTTTTGTAAAGGACATAAGTGTAGTCATAATAAACTATTATAGATAGATTGTGAAGAGGAAGAATCCAAAGAACCTGAACCATCTCAGGTTGAAGAAATATAAGAGATTACTCCCACCATATCTTGTCATGCATTGGTCAAAATTAGCACTCCTAAAACTCTCAAGATCAAAGGATATATCAAAAAGAAAAAAGTAATAAAGTTGAGAGATTTTTGTAGTACTCATAATTTCATTCATTGTAAATTATCCACAGTTCTCAATTTTTTTGTATATCCAACACCAGAGTTTAAAGCAATGAATAATACAATCATTCAATCTTACTATGGGGGATTATGTATTGAATAATACAATTATTTCTATCCTAATGGGTGGTGTTGATGTTGTCTTATGGTTTCAATGGTTACAATCATTGGGAACATTGGCATTTAATTTTGAAGAACGTATCATGAAATTTTTATGGGAAGGAAAATAATTTGAGTTAAGAGGTATCACAACGAAACCAAGCAAGGTGATAAGCTCTAATGGCATAACAAAATTGTTGAAAAGTGGAAATCAAGGTTTAATTGCACAATTATGCTCATTAGTTGTTCAAAAATATAATCCTCATGTTCCCCTGGATATCCAAAGGGTCATTAATAGTATTCCAAGGTATTTGAAGATATTCCAAAAGGCCTTCCACCCACTTGAGATTTTTATCATGCTATTCACTTAATTCTAGGAAGCGTTACTCCTAACATCAGACCTTACAGATACCCTTATGGACAAAAGAGTGAAATTGAGTGTATGGTTGAAGAAATGTTAGAGGCTAGCATAATTAGGCCTAACCAAAGTTCTTACTCTTCACCAATGGTAATGGTAAACAAAAAGGAGGGCTCGTGGTGTGTGTGTCAAGATTATAGAGGGCTCAATAGGATCACCATTAAAGATAAGTTTCTCATTCTTGTCATTAATGAATTGTTATATGAACTACATGGAGCAGTTTACTTCACAATGTTGGATCTTCATTCAAGGTATCATCATATTAGAATGAAGGAAGAAGAAATCCCAAAATCATCATTCAATACTCATGAAGGCCATTATCAATTTTTGGTCAAGCATTTTGGCCTTATGAATGTACCTTCCACATTCCAAGGTTTGATGAATTCCATTTTCAATCCCTTCCATACTAATCTATAGAAATTCTTGGGAAGAACATGTTCAACATGTTGATATGGTGCACAAGGAGCAACAACTATATGCAAAACATTTCAAATGTTTCTTTGGGTTAAAGAAGATAGAGTTTTTGGGTAATATTGTATCTCATAAAGGTGTCAAGGTAGACCCTAACAAAATTAAATCCATGATGGAATGACTTTTTCTCAAAACCTTGAAGAATTTTAGAGGATTCTTATGTTCGGAAAGGTACTACCACAAGTTTGTTCAAAACTATGGAAGAATAACATTACCTCTAACAACATTAATAAAGAAGGAAGCATTTTCTTGGATTCCAAGGGAAACTCAATTAAGCTTTTGAACAAATTAAAGAGATAATGTGTAAAGATCCTATTTTCACCACACCAGACTTCATAAAAACCTTTATTGTGGAATATGGTACCTCAGGAAATAGAATTGGTGTTATTCTAATGCAAGAAAGATGGCCCCATGCATTTGAAATTCGACCAATCAAGGGAAAGAACTTACAAACACCCATTTATGAGAAGGAAATGATGAAAATACTACATGCACTTAAGCAGCGGGATTCCTTACCTAATAGGTAGGCATTTCAAAGTCAAAACATATCAAGATGGTCTTAAATACTTCTTGGAACATATACTATCTTTAGAAGAGCAACAAAAATGGGTAACCAACATCTTGGGATATGACTTTGAAATCATCTATACAAAAGGGAAACAAAATGTGGTGGAAGATGCACTCTCTAAGAAAAATGAAAATGTTGAGGCATTACTTTGTGCAATTTCTATTATACAACTTGATTGGGTAATCGTAGCAAGGGAAGAATGGAAGAATGACGTATCTATGAGGATTCTCATTTAAAAGCTACAAACAAATCCCAATGTATTTGAAACTTTTGTGTGGAAAAATGATTCAATATTGCATAAGGATCGCTTATGTGTGTGTGTGTGTGTGTGTGTGTGTGTAAGAAATCCCAATTCATACAAAATATCCTTTTAGAATTACACACCTCTCCTTAGGTGGGCACTACTCAAGATTCGTAAAAGCCTACCATAGGGTCAAGAAGGAATTTTTTGGGGAAGGTCTTAAATTTGATGGTCAAAGGTTTGTGGTAGAATGTTTGGTTTTCCAACAAAATAAGGTTGAAACAATTAAGACCCCAGGTCTTTTACAACCTTTAGATATAATTTGTTAGCACTCAAAGGAAGTCTCAATGGATTCTATCAAAAGTCTACCAAAATCATAATGGAAGAATTTTATTATGGTGGTTGTTGATAGACTCACATAGTATGTTCACTCTTTTACAGCCTCTCACCCTTTTAGTGTAAGTATAGTAGTTGCAACCTTCATGGAAATAGTTCAAAAGTTACACAGAAACCCGAAGATTATTTTATGTGATAGAGATCCAATTTGCAATAGAAAATTTTGGATCGAATTATATTCTTGTTTGGGTACCGAGTTGGTTCAAAATTCATCTTATCATCCTCAATCTGATGGGAAAATAAATATAACGAACACATGTTTGGAAGGCTATATGCGATGCTTTTCATCTGATAAACAAACACAGTGGGTGAAATGGTTATCTTTGGCAGAATGCTGGTACAATACTTCCTTCCATATGTCATAATAAATGTCTCCATTTATGGAACTTTATGGGTACCATCCCCCATCTATCACATCCCCCTTATAAGGAAAACCTAAGCTCAAGTTGTGGAAGATCACCTAGAGAACCAACAAGAACTACTCTAGATACTAAAGGACAACTTGGCTATGTAAAAATATAGGATGAAACAACAAGCAAATCAACATCGTAGTGAAACGAGTTTTGAAGAAGGGTATGGGATATTCCTAGGGTTGTAACGTTACAAAAAATTGTCCCTCAAGAAACTAAATAAGGACAATAAATTAGAACCCAAGTACTATGATCCTTATAAAGTGTCGCTGAAGATTGGTGGTATGGCTTACAAATTGAATCTCCCTTCATCTTCAAGGGTACACCTAGTTTTCCATGTTTCTTGCTTAAATAAGGTAATACAATACAAGATCCCAATTCAAACTATCTTTCCAAGTATACTTTGAATTCTTTCCCATTCAAGTTTACTTCGTCCTTCAGCAATTTATTCAGTAAATTTTGATATTCAACATCATGGATGTTGGTTTCCTTTATTTTGTTCAACAAATCACTTTCTGGTTGGCTCATAGTGATCTCATATACTTCATGAGTTCGTCAAATGATTGCATCGACCACCCTATTCTCCTTACCCTTGATATGTTTTACTTCAAAATTGAATTCACTTAAGAAGGCCATCCATATTGCTTGTCTGGCATTTAGCCTCAGCTAAGTGAACATATTCTTTACACAGGTGTTGTCTGTCAATAAAAGGAACCTTTTCCCTAACAGGTAGTGGCGCCACATCTTTAAGGCATGCACCATTGCTTTCAATTCCAGATCATGCACCACATAATTTCATTCATGCTCTTTCAATTTGTGAGATTCAAAACATAACACATTCCCTTCTTGATATAAGACTCCCCCCAATCCTTCTTTACTAGCGCATGTACAAACTGTGCAGTCTTTATAGAGATTAAACACCTTCAAGATTGGGGGCATACTTAACAATATTTTTAGATTTTCAAATCCTCCCTGACACTTCAAGGACCACACAAATTTTACTCCCTTATTCTGCAAAGAAGTAATGGGATAGGCTATCTTCGAGAATCCTTGAATGACTCTTCAGTAGTAGCTGGTGAGTCCCATAAAGGACTGAATGTCAACAACATCCTTAGGCATAGGCCATTCTGAGGTCTCCTTAATCTTTTGTGGATCTACCGTGATCCCATCCTCTGAGATTACATGACCTAGGTACTGAATTTCTCTCTTAAAGAATTCACATTTCTCAAATTTAGCATACATTTGATGCTCTCTTAAGGTTTGTAGTACAATTTCCAAGTGTTGTTGGTGTTCTTCCTCCATCTTGGAGTAGATTAGGATGTCATTAAGAAATATCAACAAAAACTGATCTAGGTACTTGTGGAAAATGCTATTCATTAGGCACATGAAAGTAGTAGGGGCATTGGTAAATCCATAAGGAATTACTACAAACTCATAGTGCCCATATCAAGTTTTGAAGGCCGTTTTACTTACATCTTCTTCTTTAATTCTGATCTGGTGATAACTAGACCGCAAATCTAACTTGGAGAATATTTTCGCTCCCCCTACTTGATCAAACAGATCATTAATCTAGGGAAAGGGATACTTGTTCTTGATGGTTACTTTATTCAGCTGTCTATTATCTATGCACAATCTTAGGGTCCCATCCCTTTTCTTAACAAATAAAACTGGTGATCCCCAAGGAGACACACTAGGTCTGATGTAACACTTGTCTAGTAGCTCTTGTAACTGAATTTTCAATTCAGTTAACTCAGGTATTCTCATACGGTAAGGTATCTTAGATACCGTGCAAACCCATGCACAATCTCAATGGAGAAATCTATTTCTCGTTGAGAAGGTAGTCCCTGTATCTCTTCTAGAAACCCATCCATGAACTTGCTTAAAACAAGGTGGTCTTTTACCCGTGTTTGACATTCATTAAGGAGCAGGTCAGTGACCCGCACCGCATAAATCTTTCAGCCTTTTCTCATACATTTATTTATTTACATGGTAGATATTTGTCTTAAGGCCCAACAGGTTTAATGACACCTTCTACCTTCCTAACAATTTGATCCTCTTCCACATAAGTGAAGGTTTTATCAAAACAATTCAATATTACCTTATGTTTTGCTAACTAGTCCATGCCAATAATCTTATCATATGACCCTAAAGGCAAAAGATTCAGGTTAATCCTAATCATATGATCCCTTATTTTAACTTCACAATCAACAATAAACTTAGTTACCTTTTTCCTTGTTCCAGTGGCCAGTTGGACTAACCAGGGTTTTGTGTGCCTTACCTTAGCAATTCAGCAGTCCTCCATCAATTTGGGAGCGATGTAATTCAAAGTAGCCCCTAGATCAATTAGTATAGAAATATTTCGGTTAGAGATAGTACCTTCAATATCCACAATTACAGATTGGTAGTATGCTTGTCGATTTTCTAGGGCTGCATTTATCTAGTGGTGACTTTTCCCAACTTCCCTAATAGTGGAAGATTCTTATAGGCTGTGAACAACCTTATTTGATTGGTTGAGGCGTGGGAAGTTTCTTCGCAAGTGGGGATCTCCACATTCCCAACACCTCAGGGGTTCTCTAGGGGATCCAAAGTTCCCATTAGGTCCAAGGTTCATAGATTTATCGTTCTTCTCTAGGAGCTGTTCATTTTTGTTGTAGGAATTTCTTTGTTGATTCCTTGGAATTTTTATGAAGGGTAGTGGCTGGAATCCCTTCTTCTGTTGATTGAAATTTTCCTATTAATTACCCTTCCAGGCCTTGGGGGGGTCATTCCTTTGTTTGTACTATTAAAAACACATCCTTTCCTTTCTCAAGGCTTCATCCAAATTTTTGGGATTGTCAAATTCAATTCTGTCCTTATAAGTATGCGGAAAAAAACTCAATAACCTCTATACTTTCACTTTTTCTTCTTTAATATATGGCGCAAACCGCAATGGATCAAGGAATTTGTAAATGAGGCCCCTTATACTCTTTTGGACAAGCTTTAACTCATAGAATTCCTTGGTCTTTCTTTCATAGTATCTTTCTGACAGTTATTGCGTCTTAAAGAGCTTCTTTAACTCTGACCATTCTAGGTTTTTGTCTTTTATTCCTTGGGAAATCTTTAGGTCTTGCCACCAAATGTTGGCCCTTTCCTTCAGATTGTAGATGGAAATTCTTACCTTCATGTTGCTAGAGTAATTGTAAATTTGAAAGTACTTCTTAATGTCTAGCATCCAAGCCTATGCTTCTTCTCTGGTCTTGGATTCCTCGTCGAAGATGGTCGGCTTGATCTTTTTAAACTCTCCTTTTAGATGATCAATCTTCCATTTTTCCAATCGACTTAACTCGACTCTCAAACCTTTTAGTTCCATTGGAGGAACTATATTTTCTTTAGGCACTTTATGGAATTTTCGGATCTCTTTCTATCTCTATTTGGGGTTTTTCCCCATTGTTTTTCTCTTGCAAACTCTACAGTAATATTTCATTTACCTCTTGTTTCTTCTCCTGAGCCTTCTTCAGCTGCTCATTATCTTCCTTAAAGCTCTGTATTTCGATGATCAAGTTTTTTATCATTTCCAATACTTGACTGGCTTCATAATGTTCTTGCTTTGGTTGCAATGTGCATCGTGCTGGTGCACCTTCTTCGGATCGATATGCATTCTCACTTTGTGAGGCCATTGTTATACCTTGTTACAGAACAACCCTATTTTTGCACAAAACATTCCAACACAAATTGTTATGATTAGAACAAAACTTTCCATAATTTAGCGGTAGATGTTCCTAAAAGGTGTTAGGGTTGAAACCTATAGCTCTGATACCATATGTAACATACCCAAATATCCTGCTAACATGCATAAAAAAAATTTCTTTTGTATAAGGCATGGCCATGAATCCTCCTTTAATCATTCATTCCTATGCTTAATTGTTCTTGCAACAGTTCTTTTTGCAATTAAAATATTCCTAGCATTTATTCTTTTCACCTTCTGCATTCCACCATTGCGGTCTTCGGGTCACGGAAAACTCAATAATACATCAGGGTCAATTATTCATTTTCTGCCACCAGCCTTCTGCGTTCCGCAGCGAACTCCCAGTAGTGGAAAAACCCAAATTGTCTTATGTCGATTGCTCATCTTGCTCATTTTCTGTCACCAGCCTTCTGCCTTCCGCCTTCTGCATTCCGTGGGCAGACTCTGAGTAGCGCAGAACCTAAGATATCATACCTTTATCTTTTAATTCCCTGTTTTCCACTTTTCACTTTGTACATTCTGCGCACATATTTCGGGGTGCGAAAATCCCAACTACTTGCCTTTATCGTTCTGTTATCCATTTCTCCGCCTTCTGCATTCCGTGGTGGATTTTGGGATGTGGAGAAACACATTTTTACCTTTTCTCTTTTCCGTTTTTCCTCTTCCTCCCTCTCAACTTCCACCTTCCACAGGCAGAGTCCGGGATGCGCGAACACACATTTTACTTTGTTATTCCTGCTCTTTTCCTTCTTCCACATTCCGCATTCCGCCTCCCGCGGACGGATCTTGCATTAGAGGAAATTTGGGGTCTAAAATGGGCCTTATAAGAAAATGTGCCAAAATAAGTTTTTGTGAGTTGGAATTCAAGAACCAATAGAATTTCAA
>LPNX010201212.1:46618-63484 GCA_001517045.1 Pseudotsuga menziesii
GTGTGGAAAACCAAAATTTTTCCTTGTTCAACTTCTATTTTCTTCTCCCGCCTTTTGCCTTATATAGGCAGATTCTGGGGTGTGGAAATGCTTAATTCGAATGCATTCTGACTCTGTAACCAGGATTCTAGCCTCCATGAACTTAAGCAAAATACATTGGAAACCAAAAAGCATATGGAAATTTAAAATGCAGGAAGGTATAACAGCAGTAAACTCTACTTGAATCTTTACACTATTTTACTGTGTGTTCCTTAAGGGGACTGTATCAACATACAAATTACGGTTCCTCGAACAGAGTAGGCACATTACATTTTCAGTGATATATGCGTCCAAAGCGGTCATAGCCATATGAGCATACACCAGGTCATGAGAAATGCTTTCATCAACAACCCTAAGGATTCCTTTATCATCTCTACAACATTGAAACATACATTCATACATTCCCCAAGTTCATCTATCATAGGGATTCACGCAACATACATGTAACTCTGTATAAAAAATAGTACACCATCTGAGCTATCATCTTACCAAATGCAAGGCACAATCATGCAAAACAATGTGTGAGCACACCAATTCATAAGCATCATTCCCATCAATAAATCTTAAGCTACTATTTGTCATTTTATTGATAATGAAACATAGGTTTACACATATACAACATACCTTGAGTTCAATAGTTTTCAGGAAAAAAAAAACCCGTAATGGAACCTGTTGGTAAGTCGAGTCGAAATGAAAAGGGGACAACCAGGTTCCACCCAACAGTAGATTAGGAACATATATGCTCTGTCCTCAATCACCCCGAGCTCAACTATGCATGGCAAGAGCAGAGACAGCTAACCTCATTTCAGTTTCCAAGCAAAAATCACTTTCCTAACACTTCTCAGAGTGCTCACCTAGTAAGTATTTCTCTCAACTCTTTCCTAACACTTCACAGAGTTCCCACACAACAAGATTTCATTCATTCCCATCATACTCAGCAGTGTCATGTCTCCTCGCATATGCTCTCTTATAGTTTGGTTTCCTAGGTCTTACTTTTGCAGCTGCGGTCCATTCCCAAGGAATCCCCATCAACCACTGCATCCCCTAATTCTTCAAGGTTTGTCCGATCCCCTTCCGCAACTACGGTCCATTCACCATCCAATCCCCATCAACAACTATGCCCTTTTTTCCCTAGGGTCTATCCGGCACCATTAAGGCATTTTCGGTGCCTGATATACTTTCCTAAAGTTTACTACTCTACGTCTCCCACCCCTACATGCATAGTATTCTCTTTAACATGGCTTCTTGCTTTCATTTAGATTTTCATTAAAGGAAAAATGTAGCTGTTACAACTATCCTCCAGGGAATGTTTGGGAAGACACCACAACCAACCAAACTTATCAGAATATACAATCTAGAACTTATCATCACATATAATGTTTCAAAATGTACAGTCTAGAATATAATATTACAATTAAATGTTTATATGTGTGTGTGTGTGTGTGTGTGTGTGTAAGAAATCCCAACTTATACAAAATATCCTTTTAGAATTACACACCTCTCCTTTAGGTGGGCACTACTCAAGATTCGTAAAATCCTACCACAGGGTCAAGAAGGAAATTTTTGGGGAAGGTCTTAAATCTAATAGTCAAAGGTTTGTGGCAGAAAGTTTGGTTTTCCAACAAAATAAGGTTGAAACAATTAAGACCCCATGTCTTTTACAACCTTTAGATATACCTTGTTAGCGCTGGGAGAAAGTCTCAATGGATTCTATCACAAGTCTACCCAAATCATAATAGAAGAATTTTATTATGGTGGTTGTTGACAGATTCACAAAGTATGCTCACTTTTTTGCAGCCTCTCGCCCTTTTAGTGCAAGTACAGTAGCTGCAACCTTCATGGAAATAGTTCAAAAGTTACACAAAAACCCATAGATTATTTTAAGTGATAGAGATCCAATTTGCACTAGAAAATTTTGGATCGAATTATATTCTTGTTTGGGTACCCAGTTGGCTCAAAATTCATCTTATCATCCTCAATCTGATGGGGAAATAAAGATAACTAACACATGTTTGGAAGGCTATATGCGCTTCTTTGCATCTGATAAACAAACATAGTGAGTGAAATGGTTATCTTTGGCAAAATGGTGGTACAATACTTCCTTCCATATGTCATAAAAAATGTCTCCATTTATGGCACTTTATGGATACCATCCCCCATCTATCACATCCCCCTTATAAGGAAAATATAAAGCTCAAGTTGTGGAAGATGACCTAGAGAACCAACAAGAAGTTCTCTAGATACTGAAGGACAACCTTGCTATGTCAAAAGATAGGATGAAACAACAAGCAAATCAACATCACAATGAAAGGAGTTTTGAAGAAGGGGATGGGCTATTCATGGCACTTTAACCTTACAAACAAATGTCCCTCAAGAAACTAAATAAGGAAAATAAATTAGAACCCAAGTACTATGGTCCTTATAAAGTGTTGCAGAAGATTGGTGGTATGGATTACAAATTCAAGCTCCCTTCATCTTCAAGGGTACACCTAGTTTTCCATGTTTCTTGCTTAACTAAGGTAATACAAGACAAGATCCCAATTCAAAGTATATTTCTAGAGCTTGATGAAGGAAAAATAATATTGGAACTTGGACAAATCACTAAAAGAAGGACCAAACAACAAAATTGGGCTACTATGGAGTACCTCCTCAAGTGGAATAACTTACCAGTTGAATATTTGACATGGGAAGATGAGTCCATCATACAAAAGAATCCATAACTAACCAAGCATTGGGGACAACACTTGTCTAAAGGGGAGGGGCATGTCAATCCCTAAATGGTGTCACATTACCCCTTATATTATAGCACATTACATTAGTATTATTATATTATATATGCCATCTTGGGCCCATTAGTTGTAATTGTACCTCCTTGTCTCCTATATATAGGAAGAAGACCTTTTCATTTGAATCATCTTATCTTGTCTTGTGTACTTAGTACATTGTATAAAAAGGTTGTCCCCTCGAAGAGGCTTGATATTCATCTCATTTCATCATTATTAAGGCATAGATTACTCTTTCTGGTATGTTATTCTCTTTTCATGCTGTTTTGAGGAATTTGTTGCATAACATTATGGTACATAAAAACTAGAAACATATTTTTTTTAAATTACGTATTTGTAATTTACATAAATAGTTCTATGTATGTCTACAATTCTATACAATTCTATCAGCCTTGATTGTGTGTAGCATACTATAATGAATAGTGAAACACAAACATATTGAAAAGGAAGAAAACATGTTAAAGTAGCCATGGTTTAGCCTAGCCCATATCACAAAGTTATTTACTCCAAAGCTAAATCTAAAGAAGAAACCTAGAATTAGAGGTGACACATATATTTGTGGAAATGATTGGCTTAAGTATTTTGTACGTCACACACAGTACTTAAAAATTCAAATTCACAAGCCGCAAGAATTTGTGACATGAAAATCGCACAAAATTGTGTGTGTGATTTTAGCTCCAAAAAACCTATGCATGTTGGAGTTCTTGAAACAGGTGCACAATTATGGAGATGACTTCTTACATTACCCTTATTTATGCCTTAAACTTTAGCTTCAACCATACTCTAACAAGTTTCAAATCCATGTAATCTAGATATTAGGGGTAAGGAAATTAGGGTTAGGGGTTTTAAGGATTAATGGCTTGTAGGTATTAGGGATCATTCCATTTAGATATTAAGTGATTTTGGGTCTTAGGGATTACAAAGTTAGGGGTATTTTTTTTTGTTAATAAGCAAGGAAACTTTATATTACTATATGATACAAAAATAGTATACATTCGATCATGTCCAACTGAAAGAGCCATGTTGGACTGGCAATTTCTTCAGAGAGTTCATTTTGTCATTTCCCTCATTCCTTCCTCCCCTTATCTCTCTAAGATTCTGGTCATCCAGACCCCTTCCCCTATTAACATCATTCATATCAAAATGATTATAGAGACAAAAAGCATGATGCCTCTCCATCCAGTAACTACACAGAGACAAACAGTTGGTGAAGGCTTGCCTATTAATTACCCCTTTCTCGACCGAAGCTATTACATTCATATATAAGAAAAAAATTATACATTAAAAGCATGATAAAACCATAGTTCAATAACTGAGCCAAAATGGCCTAAAATAGGAACAGGCAGTAGTCCAGAAACAATATCCTCCCCAGGGCCTTACTGTGTCTGTGGATCAATGGGGGAGGGCGGTGGTGCCGAGGGATGCTCCCCCTAGCTCTCTAGCAGCTCACTCGCAATCTGATCCAACATTCTGAAACCTACAACGCTTTCTTGCTGCCCCTGTCTAATCCTGGCTAATGCTTCCCGGATCCCATGCGCTAGTTGAAAATTTGCCTGTATGTCCTGGGAAAGCAGAATGCGAACCGTCTAGAATGGACTGGATACCAGGGGCCGCCCTTGATGATTCTTATATTCCCGAATATGCTCTACTTCCTTGATAGCAATCATGGCTTCCACCCTTGCTGGAGTTTCAACCATATATTGCACCCCCCATTTAAAAACCAAAGGAGCCGCACCCTCTTCCACATGCAGGGCACTACCAGATGAGCAGTCTTGGGATATGTTTCTCCCTTCCAGTCTTCAACACTCCCCCTTGCGACATCACACATGCCATTGCTGAGCCATTGTTTCACAAAGCTGAGAATTTTGAGAGGCCTGCATGAGAAGGTAAACAGAACTAATGTTGACTAAGGTGATCCTTTCACCTTCCAGAGAAGCATATATAACTACTCCCTGGACCTTGATTGTGTAACTTTTCCTCATCATCGCTGGTTGATGTTTCCAATTCGCACCCTTTGAAACTTCAGCCTTACAATTCTAGAGCCATTTACCCTTTGCCAAATCCTTCCCTCTGTGCAAAAGATTGGCATCCCTATCACCCATTAAAGGATGCCTAGTATGGGCCTTACTACTAATGATAGTCTAGGTACAGAGACTCGATAGTTCCCCACTGGTAAAACCAAAAGTTCTGATCCCTTGTACCTCACTGTACCTTGCAAGCATGAAATGAGATGATCTTAAAATTGAAGGTCTGGCGCCAGATCATCCTCACCGAATTGAGCAGACATGCCACCATCCATCTCCGGATCGCTCATCCACTTCCCATATGTCCTAGCCTTAACACTAGATTGCAAGATATTAATGTCAACTGTAATGGATGTCTCGTCGCCTTCATTCACTCCTGGCACAGGGATGTGGAGAGGGGCCCCACCATGCTAGATCACATGGCCATCTGAATGCTTCCCAGTCATGACAAGGGGATCGCATGTGTGGGGGGAAGCGATGGACAACAAGGATGAAGAGGGAGAATGATTGCACATGTCCTGCATTGGAGGCGAAAGAATGGATAGCTATTGACGACAGCCTACATCTGTCCTCTTGATCTCTTCCACCACTAGCGCTTTGCACTTCCCCCATAACAAACCATCTCTCTTGTCGTTGCTTACTTCTGCATGGAAGGAAATAACCTTTCCAACCCCTTCATTTTGCTAAGGCATCCGCCACCCTGTTGCATGTCCATTTAACATGCGAAAATATGAGCGCAAGATTGTCCCTTAGCCATCTTCTTAGCATTGTAATCCTGCACTCCCATCGCCAGTTTTTGGAGACCTGGCCTATGGTCGATCCATTCTGAAGTCTTATGGATATGTTAATGACCACCAGAGAGTCCCCTTCCACAATCAGAGGGGTCAACTGGTTCTGTATGGCCCACGAGACCCCATTTATGAGGCCTTCAAGATCAACAAGGTTGTTAGTGCTGGTGCTTATGTTTTACCAATAGATGCTTATAATTCTTCTTTGTAAGTTGCTAATCGCTCCACTGAAGCCATCAGGTCTCGGGTTCCCTTTTGTAGCCCAGTCAAAGTTCAATTTGAAGGTGCCCATCAGAGGATTTTGCCAAGAATCAAAGCTGCTCGGCTGCTTAATCATCTCGCTAGGAGGTGAGTTGTTCACAAATAACGTCCTAATTCCCCATCCATGGAGAATTTTTTTTCAATTGCTTCTGCTGCATAATCCTCATGTGTCCATGGAGTTAGCGTTATAGTTTATTTTAGATGAGCTTCTATAATCGCCCAAATTTCTTCTACCCATCGCTTTTTGTTTTCAAAATTTTATAAATTCTAAGTTTTTCGGATTTCCCAGACCACGAAGCTCGGGAATAGCTCCCAAATTCTATTTACTATTTTGTTTTTGAATATGTTCTTTGGCCATCCTGCTATTGTTATATTGAGTCTTCCTTTGTATCTGTGATTTTTTTAAAACATTCTGACACCTTTTTCCCATATAGCGTCTACTATTGGACATTCGTCCAACAAGTGATTTATAGTTTCATTGCTATTTTTTCAAAGGATGCATCTTGAAGGACCCAAAATCCCCCGAACTTGTATATTATCCCAAGTGAGAATGGAGAATGAGCTAGCTGAAAGCTGCAACTTTGGGCCACCATTGTCTTCCCCGGATTTTTCTCCATTTAGCCTCCTTTTCCAACCTATGAGTTTTAGCCAGCAACCCTATGGCCTCTTTAATATTGAACCTTCCAAGGTTGGAATATCCCCAACGTGCTAGGAGATCTTCCTGGAGTAGAGTTCCATGTAGAAATCATCCATGTCCTCTATTGGTACCAGGGTTTTCCACCAATCTTTCCTTTTCCATGTCCTGAATATTTTGTCAGGGGACCTAGAGTCCCAAAATTCACTTACCTTTTTCATCTGGCTATTCTGGAGATGGTATATTAAAGACGGGACGTCATTCCGACTATCAATACTCGGCTCCTGGTTCCAGGCGTCACTGACGAGCAGTGCTGATTTGCCATCTCTTACCTCCCAGAAACTGTGACTTTGGATGATATTTCAGTTTTCCTGAGCCGATTTCCAGATGCTGGAGCCTGGGAGATCCTGCCCAAATCTTATCAATGATTGTTTTGGCCATTGGGGTGCATAATTCGCATGCCATAGCTTCGCCCATGGTTCTTCTTCATGAGTTATCCATTTCCACTATATCTTAGCTCCCAATGATTTATTAATATCTAATGGGTCACACCCTCTCACCTATTTGGGTTGACATACAGTTTGTCAGTCCACCAATGGCCATTTCGTGTGGCTATCGTCTCCTCCCCATAGAAAGTTCCTTTGAATGTTCCGGATATGCTTTATCACTGATTTTGGTGTTGCTAAAATCGAGAACAGGTAGAGCGGCATAACCTAGAGGACCGACTTAACCAGAATGAGTCTACTAGGGAAGTTAAGGGCTCTAAAGGTCCACTGGCTAAGTTTTTGCTTGAATTTGTCCAGAATATCTTTCCAAGAGACATGTCTTATGGTCGATTCTACAAGCGGTGCTCCTAAATATTTGGAAGGGAGCCCTCCTTCAGCGAATCCCAATATCCTTAGAATATTTATTTTCATGATTTTTGGGGTATTGAAGAAGTATAGCTGGGACTATCCTTATTGATTTCAAGACCGCTGGCTTCTAGGAAAGTGTCCAACCCATCTTTTATGCCTCATGTGTCTTGTACAGTGGAAGGACCCATAAGCATCGTATCATCTACAAACTGTTGATGAGTTTGAGGTTCTATCTCAGCATTAAGGGATAGCCCTTTGATCTTATTCTCCATGCGTAAGTTCTTGAGCATTCTTCCTAGACCCTCAACTGCTATAATGAACAGAAAGGGGGACAGCGGGTCACCTTGTCTAATTCCTCTTGAGACCTAGAAGGGTGTGGAGGGGGTACCATTGACTAAAATGGAGAAGAAGGTCGATGAAACCAGTTTCATGACCCACCCCATCCATTGGTCCGAGAATCCAAAATCCTGAATCACACCTGCTAAGAATTGCCAATTCAATTTATCATAAGCTTTAGACAAATCTAATTTCATTAGCATACTTGGGATTTTCACGATTTTGACTGAGTGGATGGTTTCATGGATCACGATGATTCCATCCAGAATTTGTCTTCCTTCGACGAATCCCTCCTGCTCAAGGGTAATGATTAGGGGAAGTGGGGGACGTAGACCGTTGGTTATAACCTTAGAAATGATTTTGTACATGACATTACGTAAGGCAATCAGTCTAAGTTTTCCAGGGTCTTCTATTCCCGTTTCTTTTGGAATAAGCACCAAGAAGGTTGCATTAAGAGCTTTTAGAATATTACCAGTCCTCCTTGAGTCCTCCACCAAAGCCCAAACTTCCTCTTTCAGCCAATCCCAGCAGGAATGGAAGAAGTTGGTGGTAAACCCATTAGGTCCCGAGGCTTTATCATTCACCATTTTCTTAATCGTTGTGTCAACTTCTTCCAGCTCAATTGGTTTCAGAAGCAAGAATTTATGCTCTTCCATGATGAATTTCGGAATGTGCTCAGAACCTCCCTGTGGGGTGCATCCCTATCCCAATCTGGTTCCTCGAGGATTTTGACGAAAAAGGAGTTCAAAGTGAGTTCCAGATCTTCCTAGGTTTCGGCAATATGTCCTTCTTCTATTTTCAATCTAGCCATCTGGTTTCCCTGGTGATGTTGGATGGCCGCCTTATGGAAGAAACTGGTATTTCGTTCCCCTTCTTGGAGCCACTTAACTCTGAATTTCTGATTCCAGAATATTTCCTCCTATTGTTCTCTTTGGATAAATTCGTGGATCAGTTCTTTTTCTTGCTCTCGAATTTCCTCTGTGAAGCCAATCTGCATACCTCTGATTTGCACCTCTTTGATTTTGACATCCAGCTTCGCTTTAACCTTAAAGATGTTACCAAAGGATTTTTTGTTCAAATTCTTGATTTTTGATTTGAGGAGTTTAATATTTTGTTGGAACTGGTACATCTGTGTTCCTCTTATGGTTTGTATTTCCTCCCACCATTCTTTTAGTTTCTCCAGGAAGTCAACCTGGAGAAGCAAAAAAAATTCGAAATGAAATGGTCTTCATAGATTAACCCCTATGCTTTCCCACTCCAGCTTAATAGGGCAGTGGTTTGATCTAGCTAATGGGAGTACCACAACCCTCAGTTCTCCCCCATCCATCATAATGGATTCCGAGACCAAAAAACAGTCTAGTCGACAAGCTATTCCCCTGTCGCCTGTTCTTTTATTATTCCACATGAAGGTACCATTGGTTGTTCTGACATCAACCAATTCTAGGTTATCAATAACTTCATTAAAATACTCACTGATAGGGTTTAGTTGCGTTATCCCAACTTTTTTTCATCAAGATTCTTGACCAAGTTGAAGTCCCCTCCAAAAATCCAGGGTTTTCCTTCCGACATCCTTTTAAGCATCCCTAAAGAGTCCAGAAATTGCACTTTTTGTTCTGCCCGAGGAGGGCCGTACACATTGGTAATATACCCCCTGGTACTAGTACCTAAGATATGGAATGTTGCCGATAGAGAGTGTTGGGTTGTAGAGAAGTCAGAGAGGGAAACCTCTCTCGGGTTCCAGAGAATCCCGATACCTCCAGCTGCCCCTTTAGCGTCCACTGCAATGGCCTCACTTCCCCTCCAAACTTTTCCTTTGATACACTTCAGTTCCTCCTCTGAGATTTTGCTTCTTGTAGAAAAATTATACCTGGATTTTCCAGTTCTATCCTTCTCCTTGGAAGACGAATCTTCAAGGTACTGTTACACCCTCTTATATTCTAGGATGTGATCCGCATTGGAAACTTATTTATTCGTAGGAGAAAGGACCACATCTATGGTAGGATACTTCCCCGATGCCACCAGTTGAGCCCCTACCATTTTAATCCTTTACACATTACTGCACCTTCCTCGATTTTCTTTCTTTCCTTTCTTTTTTCCATCCGTATCTTTGAGGGGTTCTGTCGAAACCCCAAGAAACTTCATCGATTTGGCCTTGATTATTGTTTTTTCCAGTAATGTGACTTGTTGTGGAAGTATTTTTTCGGGAACCTTCTCAGACCATGTCGTTTCCAGAACTACCAAATCTAGATATCCTATCTCCATTTCTTCCTCTTCAACTTCCGATGTCTTATTCCCGTCTTCTTTGATTTCCTACGGCTCTTCCTAGGTCTGGATCGTCGTGCATAGTTCAATTTCTTGAGTCTATTGGTTTTGTATCCTTTCTTCTTGCTGAGTGGTGGTTCGCTTGGGTTCTTGGAGGAATTGAAACCTATTTTGCGTTTGGACTTTTTTAAAGATTTTAGGGCTCGTAGTCTTCTTGACTAATCTTTTCTTATTCTGGATTCAAGTAAACCCCTCGAAATCTGGATTTTCTTGATCTTTCGTTCCTCTAGGTTTTTTATTCTGCAAGTATTCTCTTAACAAGTTTCCATGCTCATGGCATCCTCTGCATCTAAATGGTATCTTTTCATAGTCAATTGCTTGGAACCAGTCCTCATCCTCCCATGTTAAGCCCATTCCATCTGGAAGATCCTATGATATATCAAGATAGATGCAAATCTAGGCATAGGATGTGTACCTCCTATGTCGAGTTTTCTCTGAGACTTTTACAAAGTTCCCTAGGATGTTCCCAATGTCCATCAGGATTTCTTCTGTCTAGTACTCCATAGGAAGGGAGTACATTCTAATCCAAACCGGGGCTATTGTGATATTTTCTTTGTCTGGATTAAATCTTTCTTTCCACGACCTTAAGAATAGACTAGTCGAATTAAAGAAATAAGTCCCGCTCTCAAATATTCTGGTTCTATCTTCTTCATTAAATAAAATAACCGTGAATAAACCTTTGGCTCCCAGTTGCAGATCATAGTGGCCTTGTGGTTTCCAGGTGATAACCTGCAAAAATTCTATAAATCACAAGGTCACTTTTAAATGTCCCTCGGATTTAGGGGTATTATTTATTAGATATTTAAGGGTTTTATGGGTTAAGAGGTTCAGGGTTTAGAGATTTAATGGTTTTATGGGTTAAGAGGTTAGGGGTTAAGGTATTTGGGCTTACGGGTTAAGGAGGTTAGTGTATTATGGATTATGAAATATCACTATTGTCAAACTACTAAGTAAAGCCTGCACTTTGTTTATGGAGAATATTTTTTGTTGTTTTTGCTTAGGGTGATTATGTTTATGAGGAATGATATGGTTGTAGCTTGGGTGGTTGGGAGGAATGAATGTTACCCTCTCCACCAAGGTTCAATTCTTATAAGTGACGTGTTTGCTCTTCTTGAGTCCCTATGTAATGAATGAGTGGACCTATGTTTGATTCTGAAGCCGTAACGAAAGAAATAGCAAAACAAATAACCAACATAAATCAGAAATAAGTCCTCAAAGAAGCCCATTAAAACATTAAGGGATAAGTAGCCAATAACCTCAGTAATCCACCAATCTTTATTCAACCGTACATATTATAAAAAGCATTTTCATATGTATATATATATATATATATATATATAAGCATTGTCACAGCCTAAGGCATGTGCAACATGAGAATTGAATCTTCCATGCTCTCCGTTGATGCACCTAGGTGCAGAAGGAAAGGCTGAGAAGGAGATTGCAATGTGATTAGGAGTTAGGGGATGAGGCCAGATTATATAGGTGGGAGAGCACACCCGATCTAATGCTGTGATTGGCACAAGGATGTCTTTTTCGATCGCCATTAACGACAAAGAAGACACCAACATGTCATTATAACTAGAAGAAAGACAAAGAACAGACAACCTCAACCCTAATCCTTTACTTCTCCATGTCCTAAAGTTGCATAGATGTGGGCTGCACATGCCTGGAAATTGACCGCCCACAGAACGTGTTTTTCATTTTTACACGTATTTGACATGTAAGTTTGTGATGAACACGTCAACATTGAATCGTAAAAAATATTGAAAACGTCTTTTTGAAGTTTATGAATTTAGATATCCCATCGAAAATTTTAATACCTATGTTAACTACTAAAACCTAGCTAACTATCCTTGGCCATTGTGTTGGGCCAGTTGCTCTTAATTTCCAGTTATCCAAGAAACACATAAATGCTAGACTTCTCTATTTCCATTTATGTGTATTGTATTTATTTATATTTTGTGTTTCTAATTGTATTATTAGTCTTCGTCTATGTAGTAGTTTAAATGAGCCTTCAGATTTTTCCAATGGCAATTTCGAAAGTTTTCTCTTTTAAAATTTTATAATTTGCTTAGTGGTAGTTGTTGCACATTTAGAATTAGTAAATTTCTATATAAATATTTTACTCATATTTATATATAATATAAAAAAATATTCACATTTATATATAATATCAAAAATAAATTAACACTCAACTAAATTAATAAAATCATCAAATATTAGACATTAAAAAACTTGAAACCATCCTTTGATAACAATAAAATTGAATTTCCAGACCTAGATGAGCACATCAAATACAAGTAAATTAAGAAGAAGAAGACACCAACATGTCATTGTAATTAGAAAAAGTGAGCCTCAACCCTAATCCTTCACTTCTCGATGTCCTAAAGTTGTATCGTCCATAAACATTAAATATGTAATAAATCTTTATTGCTTGACCGGGTATTACATAGCATTGCAATTTGCCAGGCATAGATATAAACGGGCAGTGGGGCACATCAAATCCAAGTAAATTAAGTTGTTGTACTGCAGTGCCAAGAAACTTTACATTGATTTTGATTTTGTGTAAGAAAAAGAACAATCAACAATGCGACATAGCCCAATTAGAGTGGAGGGCAATGGTTTCTTGGCGATTACAGAGGGTTTCTTGGCGATTACAGAGTGTTTATTGGTGATTACAGAGGGTTTCTGTTCGTCTTTCTCCATTCTCTAGAGGCTTTCTGAGTTTTTAGAGGTATATGGGGATGGGGCGATGGCTATCATTCTGATACATGGGCTCCACATAGACCATCTCATGCTGGTAGCTCTCTGTTTATGTATTTCATGGGTTTTTTTCTGTGCATATAGGATGGGTTTTCTTCGGCTCCCATGTGTTCTTGCATCCATTACCTGCGTTTGGCTTTTCTTCTGGTCGTCTTTGGCACTCTGAACGGGCCCCTGTATGCTGCGCTCCTCTGAACCGGCCTATCCCTGCGGTCAAATTCAACGGCTGGAGTCCATCCTCAATGCTGAGGACTAGTACCAACCAGCATAAACAAGTGGGAAGAATATTTAGTTGCATTTGACTTTTGGGCCTAATTCAGGGTTTGTCTCATGCGGGGTGATTGAGACCTCTGGAACCTTCTTTCGAGCGCCCTGTCGCTGTTGTTTTCTTCTCCATGCTGTCTTCTCTGACTTTTTAGAACATTCCTCTATGATGGCCTTTTGAGCCCGTGCCTGCACGTTCCGGGAATCTGACTGTGTTTTTACCTGACGGGTTCCTTGCTGGGACCAGTGGCTTTTCTCTCCGGGGTGGCACGTTATTGGTCAATGGGGTCCTGCGGTGGCTATGGGGTTTTATGACCTGACGAGGGTTTTCTCGTGATATTTGGGTTTTATTAATTAAACCATACATGGGTATTCGCTATGGTTAGGATTTACCCCTTTCTCTCTGCTTGTTTGTCTTCCACCTTCTTTAGTACGATAGTTTACGGCTGCGAAGTGGGTTATCTGTGATATTTGGTATTTTCGAGATTCATCTGGGGCTTTTTCACTCTATGGGTTTCTTTGGATCTCGGGTTCGATCCTTGGCCATGTTTTTGTGGTAATGACTCATTTTCGGGCCTGAGGGTTGTCACACTTATTTTTCCCGTACTTCTCATGATCTCGGTTTCGAACCCTGGTAATGTTTTGCGGTATTGACTTATTTTTCTGGACTGGTGGGTGGACTGGTGGGTGATACATCACCCGTGCATCACATGGTGAGGGTTTTCAAGTGATTATTAAAACCCTTCCTGGATTTCTCTCTGGTCGCGGCCACTGTGGATCTCGGGTACAGACCTAGGCATTGTGTTGCGGGTTTGACTTATATTCTGGCTTGGGTGGAAGCCACGTGACTCTCTTACCGTGTTTCATCTGTCTCTCTCCATGGAGACACTATCGACGTCTGTTGCAGGTCAACATGCAGATAGATATAGACGACGCCGGAAGACCAAATCCCTTAAGGCGCGGGATGGCAAACTGGATTTTGTGGTAGGCAGAGACATATATTTGGACCGTATTAATGCTTTATGCTCCAGAGCTCTTATAGGCAGACTTGAGTACGCGTCCATGGATAATAAAAAATGGCATGAATGGGCTGCGACATTCTGGAAACCTCTCATCGACTATGTGCCTGCCATTAGCCTCTTAACAAAAGGATGGATTGTGTTTGTCTTTCTAGAAGACAGCCATGCTTCTATTGTGCTGAACAGAATGTGGCGGGTTGGTAGGGGATCTCTGGTACTCGACAGATGGCATGTGAACTTCGATCCGGTGCGGGAGCGGATAAAAAAGAGACATCTCTGGGCGCTCTTACCCGGTCTACCATTTCCTCTGTGGAACCGGGCCATTTTGGCTGGTCTTGGAGACACCATTGGTCGTTTTATTGCCGTAGATGAAGACTTCATGAATGTGTATGATAAGAGGATTGCTAAGATCCTCGTCGAAATTGACATCTCCTCCGGTTTACCTGCTGACATCAACATTCACTGCGAAGGGACCACTATCAATCAGCGTATTGATTTTCAGGGCGTTCCCTTTCGATGCAGCATTTGTAGGGAGATCGGGCACTTGAGGAAACTTTGTCCTTCACTCCGTAACTGTTCTCACTCTCCTGCCACCTGCTCTCCATCTGAGAACCCGTCGACTCCACTTTCGGCGCGTGGACACTCTCTGAACAGGCAAGCATCTTTTCTCCCTATTTCATCTTTAGAAAATATTAAAGATGCTTGTACTTTATTTGATGATGCTTATGAGTCCGAGGTTGCATATCTAGACTCTTTCACACCTGGGTCTAACCAGGCACAGCCTCTCATCCGGAATCTCCCCTCGACCGGTACCACTTTCCCGACTGTCATTTCACCTTGTGTTCTACCTGTTTCATCGGGGGATAATTATCATTCCACAGTGGATATTTTCCCTGTCACGACCTGTGTATCGGTGGGGGCTACCGTTCCTTTCTCTGTTTCTTCTCCGTCCTTATACCCTGTTGCCGGTGGTATGGATACACATGATACTTTAAGATTACCCTCTCCCAACTCGCGGGTGGAACACTTTTTGGATGGCACTGTGGTACCTCCTCCACCTTTACCTGTTACTTACCCTGAGGTATTGGAGATATCTTCTGACTTTCCTGTTGCATCCTCTCCTTTTACATCCTTACCCGGCAGTAGCCCCAACTTTGGGGTTACCTCTTTCCAGCCTGTGGAACAGTTATCTTGTCCTATTCAGCCTTTATTTACTTCTGCCGACTTTCCACCTCTTGTCACCACTATTCCTGCCCTTGATTCTTCTCCTCGTAGCCCGACTGATGCTCCATCTTTCTCCGATCCTACTTTACAAAATTCATTACAAATCTTCTCTGATAGAACTCCTCTTTCGCCCTCTGTCTTGCCCCTTGACTCCATTCGTTTCGAAAATGTTACCATTAGGGGGAAGAAGAAAAGAAAACCAAAAGCCACTCTCCCTGAGTCCTCTGCACCTGCTCCACACACCCCGATATCAACTCGAATCAAGAATGCTGCTCGTTTGTCTTGCTCTCACATGACCGGGTCCTTAGAGCATCGACCCCTCCACCTACTGGCTCATGATGCGTATTCTGTCTTTAAATGTTAGAGGACTGGGGGGCTCAGTCAAACAGAAAAGACTTCGTCACTTATTTTCTAAATTTTCCCCGGATGTGATTCTTCTCCAGGAGACCATGACCAGTACTTACCCTGCCCTTTATGCCTTTTCTAAGTTATGCCCTGGGTGGGAATTTTGTGCCATTGCCTCGTCGGGACTCTCGGGGGGGATCCTCTCTGGATGGAACCCACGCAAGCTCAGATGTAAGGCTTTTCATACGATGGCGGGCATTTTACTCCAGGTTTCTTTGCGGGGGGGTACCTTTCCTTTCTCTATTCTAAATATCTATGGACCCTACTTGCATAGGGATGTTTTTTGGAATACCCTTGCATCGAGAGGTATACTTTCCACTCAAAACCTCATCCTTGCTGGTGACCTAAATTTCACACTCAATGCTTCGGAGATTTGGGGTCCTAAAGCCTTGATGGATCCCCTGGGACCTACTCTTTCTGCCCTCTTCTCAACTCAACACTTGGTGGATATTGCTCCCTCATGTACTGGCCCCACATGGCGAAACGGTCGTGCCGGTGAGGAGGGTATCTCTAAAAGATTGGACCGTTTCTTGCTATCTGAACAGCTCATTGGCCTTATTCCTAGGCACCGTGTGTGGACCCATAGAAGTGACATATCTGATCACTTTCCTATTCTACTCGAATGGGGGGACCATTCTGAGTCATGTCTTTATCCTTTCAAGTTTAATCATTCTTGGATTAAACATGATGGTTTTTGTGATTTGATTCAACATTCATGGTCTGCCCCAGCCATGGATACCTCTCTGGAAGCAATGTCTGATTTCTCCACACATCTTCGGCTCTTAAAGGAAAAGGTGCGGGATTGGACTAAGAAGGAGACACTAAATATGAAAAACACTTCCACTCAGCTGGAAGGGGAGATATCTGCCCTCCTCCTTTTGTCCCAGTCTAGGATTCTTACCTTGCATCAGCATCGCAGATTAATTGATCTCAGAGCTGCTCACTATAAGATTTTGGAACATGAGATTTCCTCTGCTAGACTACAAAGCAGAATCACTTAGGCTTCTCAGGGCGATGCCAACACTAAATACTTCCATGCTGTGGCATCTTCCCGGAAGAATCAGAATGCCATTTGGAGTCTACTAGATACTGATGGGACGTGGATCTCTGATGACACTGGATTAAAAAATATGGGGGTAAGACATTATAA
>LPNX010201212.1:68634-91735 GCA_001517045.1 Pseudotsuga menziesii
TCTGGCATTATCAAGATGAACTCAAAGTTGTGCTAAATTTGGTCCAGAACTGCAGCAATTCGGTGGAAATCGGGATCAGACAACGGAGTACTGAGCCTTGTGGCCCTGTCACCGAGTACCGGATACTCAGTGTTCTGAAGCTGTTGCCATGATATTGGGAAAACGGCAGAATTGAGAGCAGCTTGGTTATGGTTATTTATGTTACTAGTAGAGACTAGATCTTGAGACTTGGAGTCTATTGTAATATACATTGGCAATGTCTCCTCCTGCGTGTGGCTTGAAAACGGAGGCAGCATTTCAGACCACTTAACAGCGTATTCGGTCTCTGCTTTCTCCAAAAATAGCGGAGCCTTTCGCTCATTTTCGGAGGTGATGTCAAATGCATCTAATCGCTCACCGAATCCCCAAAAATGGCCGAAGGCGACGCCATTATTGACCTCAAGATTGGCGGTGCAGCTATTGCAGCTGCTGCTCCTGCTACTCGTCCTCATATTATTATTATTATTCTTAGTATTATCCCAGTATTGAGCAGTTCCATTCATGCAATTAGTGCCTGCGTTGTCCAGCAAATCCTGGTCTAGAGATCTTTCGGAGTACAACAGAGATGAAAGGGAAGGCAGGGTCCCGGTCTGTACATGGATGAATTCGCCATTATAGAATTATAATCACAAACATCGCTTGAAAAGTCTGAGAATGCATCTGACACGGACTTGTCAGATACTTGGCCCGGCCATGGCATCAAGTTTTCGGTAATGGCATCAAGTTTTCGGTAGGGAAACCTACAGATCGACTCGGAGCTTGCAATACCCATAAGACGGGATTATCGATCAGCTTGTGATCTTTTTCAGCAATGAAACCTTGGGCAGTGGATGTTTGATTGATGAAATTGAAACCAGGTTCGACTGAAGTGGGCGTAGCAGTAACGCTTTTAAACCTTTCCACAAAGAATTCTTTCTGCAAAGAGATATTGGCAACACTTGGTCTCGAACCTCTGCAAGTCAAATTTTGGTTCCGGAATAAAGTCAGTAAGGTTAGAGATGAATCGTCTGACGACCGAGACATCCAAATGGTTTTCGTAATTGAATCGGCAGGAGTTGAGGGTGAATCCACCCCGACGGGAGAAAAGCCGTTGAGCAATCCATTGCCGTTTTCGAAACTTTTCTTCAGATTCGTGATCGGCGGTTTTGAAGATGCTTGAGAATTTTCGTCTGCAATTTTTACACCAGGGGTTACCTTGTGCCATATAGAGACCTTGGGCTCGTCTTTGACTAGCTGCTCCACATCTTTGACGGTGTGAAAAGTGAAGGACCAGTCCAAACAGCGCTCCATAGATTTTCTATTGCCGTTCCCGTTAGGTAACATCGAAGGACTGCATAATAATAAAATAATAAAATATAATAATAACATAATAATAAAATATAATAAATGCTGATGTCATAGTAGCCATGTGTCAAGTGAAAACCAGATACCAAACTTCAAGGCTGACATCATTCTTGATTGGCCAATTAGAAGTTGACAAAATAGCAAATACAAATATTTTTATTAAAATTTAAAATATTTAAAAATTGCTATTTTTCATATTACAAAGTTAAACTTTGGAATAGAGATTTTAATTTTTTAAATATGCACCAATATGCACCAAGTAATACCAAAAGTCAAAGGGGTTTGAATTCAAACGATTACAATATACCTGCTGAGGTAGGTATAAAAATCCAAAATTCACGTTGTAATTGTAATGGGTAATTTGACATATGTAATTTTACAATAATTTTTCATATATATTCAAAATTAGTTTTATGCATACTTTCAAATAATTTAACAACGTAATTCAAATAAATAGATCTTGCATTATGCATTTTATTATACAAATACTAATTTGAATATATCATTGGGCGGAGTACTTATTATGCAATATACATCAATGATTACCATCCTCGCAAATTTAAAATATCACTTTGACAGAAGTCTTACAATAAATTACAATAACGATTTTATTGGCTTGGTCATTTAGTTGAATTTGAAAATAAATATAAAAATGTTTGTAATTTTTTTTATATAATCATTTTCATTATAATTCTTTGAAATGGTAAATGAATTTAGTTATTAATAAAATGAAAATGGTTAATGAATTTGGTTATTGATAAAATGAATAAAATTTAAATAATTTAAATAATTCGAAAATAAATTTAAATAATTAAAATTAAGTTATGAAAATAATATAAAAAATAGATATAGAATAATATGAAAGATAAATTTAGTATAGAAGAATCTCCAAGAATTAATTCATATGGGTCTCTTGAGGTGAGACCTCCATCTAGTATGGAAGAAAGACATGGAGTAAGAAAAAGCAAACATATATTCTTTTTAAATATTCAAAATTATAAATTATCGATTTGAAAATAAAATGTGTATTTAAAATTATTAATTATCTTTTAAATATAAAGATAATATAATAATAATGTAACATATTAATCAAGCAATATAAATTTATGAAAACAAGTATTATTGAAGTATAGTGAGAAAAGTATATTTGTATTTTAAATATATATATTATATAAATTTAATTAAGCAATGTAAATTTATGAAAAACAAGTATTAAATTAAAATATTTATTGTAGTGTGAGGAAAGTATAAATGTATTATTTAAAATTTAATATTTAAATTCTAATGGAAATAGATTGAATATTTTGATTAATTTTTAATATCTAATTTATGTTCATATTTATTCATAGATTTTATTATAAAATTCATATTAATATTTATTATTTACCTAAAAAGTACAAATAAAAAAATACATTAAATAAACTATTAATACAAAATCATTTATTTGTTCACTAGTAAAATATCCACCCTTCACTTTAATATAGATAAATGTTTTCCTTATTCTAACCAATTGCTCTCACAAAATTGTATTCTACATGTCAT
The DNA here is from genome assembly GCA_001517045.1 of Pseudotsuga menziesii. Lineage (NCBI taxonomy): Eukaryota > Viridiplantae > Streptophyta > Pinopsida > Pinales > Pinaceae > Pseudotsuga > Pseudotsuga menziesii. The sequence continues at coordinate 71,560 of LPNX010201212.1, forward strand.
AAGTCAAAGATAATACTAGTTTTTATTTCTTCAACCACCTTAATTACACTCAATAATCACTAATGGGCGCCCGCAAGAACCTGCTACCCAAATATAATGCAATGGGAGCGCATGAGTGGGCCTAATCAACAACGCACACGTACCGCTTAGATGCACGCACACGCTCCTGGTTCGGAGTGATGAACCTCCACGCTGGATTGCCAACGTGGGAAATAAGAGCGTGCGTGCGTGTTGGGCATGATAGCAAACAGGGATGCGTGCGCGCGTCCCTGTGTATTAAAAAAAAACAGTGGGCATATTTTTTTTAGCCACCCGTCAGCGTGCAAGGAGGAGACAACGACCCCCAAGGAGACAAATTTGACCCCCAAGGAGCCCAACTAACTTGTGCAAATCGACTAAAACAAAGTTGGAGTAAGGTAAATAGAGTAGGAATGCAATTTTTTTTGTTTATTTCATTGTTTTTATTGTTTTTAAAATAAAATACAAAATTTAAAAAAATGAAAATCAATTGAAATGGGAAAAATTTGATACTGCAGGTACAAATTACCTAACCACAATGACCAATACCAATGAACCATTCGAAGAAATGAATGAAACAAACCAAACAGAGGACCCAAACCCCGAATTAAATGAAGAAAACCCCGAATTAAACGAAGAAGAAAACCCCGAAGATGAATTACACAGGGATTTAAACCAATTAAGAATTTTGAGTGATGAATTGAAGAACACGAGGGAACCCTCTCGGGTTTCCCTTGCCACATCAATACAAAACATTATAGAATCTATAAACATTGCCCATAGTGAAATAACCAGTTTGAGCGAATATAGGGCTCAAATGAGTGAGCGAATATAGGGCTCGAATGAGAGAGCATTATAGCACTAGTATATCCAAAGAGGATATAAAAAACCTGAATATCGCAAAATCCCAACTGTGGAGCAAATTTACAAATCCTAGAACAGGACAACCTCAAGATGTGAGGAAGAGGCGGGTTTGCATGAACTGGTGTAATTACCAGCCATGGAGAGAAAACTAGAGGAAGAGATGGTTCATGGTATTCACAAGCCTCCATGCAACAATGTCAAGGTCCCACAGTATTTTCTCAAGAAACTGTGGGCTGAGTTTGTGTTAGGGTTCCATGTGAACTACTTCAACATCACTGAGTTCCAGGGCATCGGTTTTGGCTCAGCCCAAGATTGACCTCACGCCCACCGGAACCCACTCAGAGAACTTGCTGCACCAAGGCAAGATCCAAACCCACCTTCTCAACCCCTTGGGTTAGGTAGCAGGCTAGATGAGATCCATGAGTCTATTAGACATGCCACACAACACCTTCTCAGGCATATCAAATCTGTGGCTATGTCCTCACAGAGCGAGCAGGACCCCCCCAAGAGACACACTTCTGCATGGTCTACTGGTGGTGGGCGAGGGAGAGCAGATACACGTGGTAACCAGGTGGATCCATCCAGCTCGACGAGACCAGTGCCACATCATTTTTGTTGTTGTGGGAATCCATGCTAAGTTCCCACGCAGGAGCATGGCACAGAGAGCTACCTACACCAGGTTAGTCGTTGTTTTATTTTATGTCATAATTTCTAATAAATTTAACTTAGAATCAGATGTTGATGACTTGATTTTTTTTTAATGTACAACTATTCAGTGCTGAGTCTCCAACACACAGGTGGGAGGATGGCGGTTCCTTCAACCTAGATGGAGCCATGGCAGCTGGAGAGGACATCGTGGCACCATACACACAGGTAGTTTTCTTTCAGTAATTAAATTTAATGTTAGTAGTTAATCTTGTCGTCCAAGATATGTGTCTCTCTTGTAATTTTTTTTAATATTTGCATTGTGTTTATTGTTTATTGTTATTGCTCCGCGACCCTATTTTTCTAACAAGGTCATGAGAGAAAAAAAAAATATTCTACCACACTATCTTAAAATTCATTCAATTCCTTCAAAAATGGATGAAACGTTCTCTTACCTTAATTGGTAACAAGCTAGAAAGTATGTTTGACATTGGTGAAAAAATGAGGGACCTAGAGAAAACTTACATGGAAAACATTTACATGGAGATGCACTAAGATGACCGGGTTAGATAATTAAATTGGTAATTAATGAATCGGGTCTTAGTTGTATTGTCAATAATTGAATATGTGAAAATAACCATTATCTGCTCAGTATGCTACCTATAATAGAAACTTAGAAGAAAATGTACTAAGAAGCGTATTCTCAATTAGGATACCTTAAAACATTAGGTTTGAAATAGGAGGATAAGAGAACTCATAGCCATGTCAACTCTCTAGACCAGAAAGGAAATGAAGCATAAGCAAGGTTTACTAGGGCTAACTAGTCAACTAATTCGTATATAAGGAAACTTTAGCATCAATAATGGTTACAATTTTCAAAGATATAGTTAGGGAAAATATGACAAACACTTACCCTACGAATCATCCATCCTTTGATATTGAACAAGACAAGCATATAATTTTTTAATATCATTTCAAGGATCGACGAGAAAGCCTAAGGAGTAAGCCCATAAACGTTGTGGATATTCTCTAAAATAGAGGAAAATGTAACATCCTTCAAAATCATAATTTAAAAGAAAAATTATTATGCAAGTTTTGGACTGGTATTATCACCATCATATCATTAATGTTATGTCACTTGATTGATTTGTGACTTCTATTGTATCACTAAATTAGTTATTGTCAATCGTCGCATATTTATTTAAATTGTCGGTCCATATTTAGTTAATATTTACTAATTGAATCTAAATATTTTTGTGCAAATGAACATGTGTCTGCAGGATGAGTGACCAGCCATCCCCACCAGGGATCAGCAAATGCCCTCGTGAGCAGGTATCTTGTAATAAAGTATAAATTTAATTTCAGTTTTGATGGCCTATATTTGTATAGTTATATTTTTATGTACTAATACATGATTCCATGAATATGTATGCAGGTCCAACCACATAGGCACGTCGATGTCACTATCTCTCCACCAACTGCCTTTTTCCTACCATATATGCCAGGTGTAGCCCCTGGCATACATGTCCCTTTTCCTGCATCCCTCCCCACCCCATTCCATCCATCCCTTACCTCCCATCCACCACCACACTTCCATCCAGCTCACCCCCCCACCCTACCCATCCACCCCATCCCTTGCAATTTCTCATGTTTCCACCCTCCCCCCTCCGACCACATTAAACCATCCACCCACATTCACCCATCCCTCCACCCCATCTCAGACCTCATCCCCCTCCTCCATATTCCCCCACCAACCTCGTTTCCTCTTCCAGGGTGGGTCATTCCATTCTACAGCCAGTTGGTGTTTATCGTCGTACATCACCACTTCACCCACTCCAGTCCACGCCTTCTCCCACCGTTCCCCCTAGTGTTGTAGCCAACATCGATGTGGATACATCCTCCACTATGCCATCCACCCTAGCATCAGAGCAAGTTGTACCGTGCCCACTACTCCACCTGCCACCCCTGAGGACTAGTCGATTACTCCACCTGCCAACCCCCAGGACCAACCTGTTGTGTTCACAGTGAGATTGATTAGTTTATGAAAATCTCATTCAATATTAATGAAAATTAACATAGTAGTAAATTTTATGAGTTGTCTTACTATTTAAATTTTGTAGGGTGGCATTGCCGAGAGACTTGGATCACGGAGGAGGGTAGCCCGCTCACCACTTACGGTCTCATCTCAGGTGAGCTATATAAAATTTTAAAACGTAATTTTGATATTTAAATTGTGTTTTATACTTGTATAATTTCCTGTAGGAGTTGACATTTGATTGTTGTCATTTCAAAGCCCAAGGGGAGGTGGTTGAAGCAGCCAGATGAACCGAGCTTCCTCTAGCTCGAAGAAGAGGAAGATCAATTTTGGAGTTGGACCTGGGAGCTCCGAGGGTGGGCATGAGGATTGAGAGGGTCTCCTATGTACACTAGCCATGATGTGGCATTTTGGCATGAGTTGCCATATTTTGTATATGATTGTAAATTTCTGTATATTAATATATCATTTTGTACTTCTTTATAGTAGTAGTTTACAGTTGATGCGCTTGCAATACTTATTGTTGATGAAGCAATAAAGTCCGTATGTTCACAATAAAATGCATAAAAAATTTAACATTGTAGGTTAGTTAACAAAAAAGTACACAAATGCATAAAAATACAGTCTTATTCATTGTCCAAATTGCAATAGAAATCACTTGTCTGCCTTTGGTATTTACATAGTAATTCTAACCTTTGGCCTTCTACTCCATTTTCTATCCTTGACTAACCCTAGGACTGTCTATCAAACTAGACTGTAATACTACCTATTAGGCAGCCATAAGACACACCTAAACCATTCTATTCTAGCCTAACCCTTGCTAAAACCCTTTCCCTGGACTCCTACCTTTCCCTCTCTCTAAAGCAAGGCTTATTCCTTTCATTTTCACACTACGTAGACCCCCACAACTCTGCCTATATCTCTAACTATATTATCCATTTTGGACAGCCCTAGACCACCACTGACTCATCCTAATATTCCCTAACTTATTCACTGTAATATCCTATTTAGGGCAGCCCTAATAGCCTTCTTACCCACCTATCATATCCTAAGGTCACTTCCTTGCCTTCCTATCTTACCCACTCACTAACACCTCACCTCAAATTTGTCCATAACCCAATTTAAAGTGGCACAAAGACACCCTAAAGGGATTGTGTATAAACAATCATTCCCAACCATACTTAAACAAATTTGACAGTGGTATATAAACATCCATAATTTGGAAAAATACTAGAAAAGTCCTTGAATTGCTTGCAAGTCATTGTGTCATCAAAAGCCAAGTGAATATACTTCTTATCATTCCTACTTGACTAGAAATTACATCTTGGACTGTCATAAGACATTTTACTTGACTGGAAATTACATCTTGGACTGTCATAAGACATTTTACTTGACTGGAAATTTGATTTGGTGTAACAGTCCCATTGGCTTGGAAACTTGTCACTTATAAAATTGTTTATCACTGATGTTTACTTAAAAAAATTGTACCTTTGCCTTGACAAGCTAAAAAGTGAAATATAGGACTGTCATAATGCTAAATGCTTAGCTAGAAATACTTTTATGTCGGTTGCAAAAGAGGTTGACTTTGTACGATATGGTGATAACGTCCCATCAACACCACTAACATGCTTCAACCACATGCATAATTGAAATGAAAACATCCCATAATGATAACGTCCCATAAAACTTGTTCTTCCTTGACAAATAAAAAAATGAAATAAGTTCATGAATATGTGTCTTCTATAACGATCTATTGAGCACTTGCAATTTTAACAAGCTATTGTACTTGTTGCAATTTTAGTGATTTAAGGGTTAGCATGCATAACCTAGGGTTTAGAATCAATGAGGAAACCCTAACCCTAACTAAAGTTTAAAGGTTAGCATGCATAACCTAGGCTTTATAATCAATGAGGAAACCTTGACAGGTAATATCCTATTTAGGGCAGCACTAATAGCCTTCTTACCCACCTATCATAGCCTAAGATCACTTGCTTTCATTCCTATCTTACCCACTCACTCACTATGATGATGATATGCTTACTCACTATGATGATGATATGATTATGTGATGATGACAACAATGATGAAATAATAATAAATATGCCAGTGATGAAAATGACAATGATAATGTTGAGAATGATGATGATGATGATGATGATGATGATGACAATGTGATTATATGACAACAATAATGATGATTGTATGAAGACGATGATGATAATGATGACGACATTGAGAATGGAAATAATGCAATCCTTAATAATTGCTTCGAGGATGCATGGTTATGCCCAACGTTCCATACTACTACAGAGGCCATGATGATAATGAGTGGACAATGATGATGGCAATGATAATGTTCATCATCATCATCATCATCATTCATATTATCATCATTCTTATCACCATCATCATTCATCTCATCATCATCATCATCATCATCGCCATAGATTGTAATATATAATAACAATAATACATTATAGTGTAATATAGAACAAATTAGATTGTAATATATAATAATATAATATATAATAACAACAGTGCATTAGATTGTAATATTTAACAAATTAGATTGTCTCCCAAGGTTATGGTTCCCTCATAGCTTTAGTTGAGAACCCGACCAGATCCAAAAATGTGGAGCAAAATATGGAAAATCATGCCCCCCCAAAGGTGAATTTCTTATTGGATGGTAGCTCATCATTCCATTTGGCTCCACAAATAATGTTCATGGTTCCATAAATAGAGCACATGGTTCCCATTACGCATTTCCCATTACTCATCGTTCCACCAATAATTGTCATGGTTCCATAAATAGAGCTCATGGTTCCACCAATAATGTTCATGGAACCTCCATAACTAGAGCTCATGGTTCCATAATCCTTGCGACCATTACTCATGGTTCCATAAATAGAGCTCATGGTTCTACCATCAATGCTCATGGTTCCATAAATAGAGCTCACGATTCCACCAACAATGCTCATGGTTCCATAAACAAAGATCTTGGTTCCACCGATAGTGCTCATGGTTCCATAACTAGAGCTTATGGTTCCACCAACAATGCTCATGGTTCCACAACTAGAGCTTATGGTTCCACCAACAGTGCTCATGTATGTGTTACTCACCAAATAGTTTGTGGTCCGTAAATAAACTTTTATGATATTTTTGGTTCCACCATTGTTATTTAAGGTTTCTTAATTTCACATGGTGTTGTACGCATTGTACATGGTTCCACTCACATTGTTCATCATTCCATAAAAATTGTACATGGTTCCATTTACATTATTCATGGTTCAATGCTCATTTACCATGAATTTTGTTCAAGGTTCCTTACATGGTTCCACCACCGTGCTCCCATTATTCACAATTCCACCACTAATTCCCATGGTTCCATAAATAGAGCTCATGGTTCTACCATCAATGCTCATGGTTCCATCAACAATGATCATGGTTCCATAAATAGAGCTCATGGTTCCACAAAAAATGCTCATGGTTCCATGAATAGAGCTCATGGTTGCATAAACAGAGCTCTTGGCTCCACTGATAGTTCTCATGGTTAACTAGACCTCATGGTTCCACCAATAATGCTCATGGTTCGATAAATATAGCTCATGGTTCAACCAACAATGTTCATGTGTCCATTAACTTCCTTGGAGATTCAACCAACGAATGTGCAAGATTCTACCACCAAATATGTTCATGGTTTCATCAACTCTAACTTTTGTTAAGGTTCCATATGCATTATTTAGGATTCCACTACATCATGGCCATGTATGTGTTGCTCACCAAATCGTTTGTGGTCTATAAATTGTCCATGGGTCCACTTACATTCTTCATGGTTCAATGCTCATTTACCATGAATTTTGTTCTAATTTCCTTGCATGGTTCCACCACCTTTCAACCATTACTCATGGTTCCACCACTAATGATCATGGTTCCATAAACAAAGCTCAAGGTTTCACCAATAATGCTCATGGTTCTACCCATAGTGCTCATGGTTCCACCAATAATTTTCATGGTTCCATAAATAGAGCTCATGGTTCCACCAACAATGCTCATGGTTCCATAAATAGAGCTCATGGTTCCATAAACAAGGCTCTTGGTTCCACTAACAGAGATCATGGTTCCACTAGCAGTGCTCATGGTTCCAACAATAATGCTCACGGTTCCATAAATATGGCTCATGGTTCCACCAACAATGCTCATAGTTCCATAAATAGAGCTCATGTTTCCATAAACAAGGCTCTTAGTTCCACCAATAGTGCTCATGGTTCCACCAATAATGCTCATAGTTCCATAACTAGAGCTCATGGTTCCACCAACAATGCTCATGGTTCCATAAATAGAGCTCATGGTTCCCCAATAATGTTAATGGATCCATTAACTTTATTGGAGATCCAAACACCAAATGTGCAATATTTTTCCACCATGTATGTTCATGGTTTCATAACTCTACATTATGCAATAGTTGAGCAACACATATTTCCTTGTTTTCATGAAATTACAAAGTGTATGATGCATAGAGAGGATACCCAAAAGATAAAATAAATGTAGTGTGCAAGCTTCTTGACAACAAAGATCATTATGTAAAGAGTTAGTGATCTAAAATGTTTCATATTCTATGCTTTCATTTAATGTATAGATCAATGAATGGAAATAAAGAAAGGATTTTTTCTTGACATGTAAGTTACCTGCAATGGTAATTGAGAGACCATTCATTACCAAGATTTTGATGATTTATACTATTACCATAATTTAGCATAGACTAGTAGTTTTATTCATGGTATTCTAGAATTATCATACACCAGTAGTTTTGTTCATGGTATTCTAGAAATTCTATACAATGTAGACTATTGCAATGTATATGATATTTCTTTTTGTCAACAAATAGATGTGAAATTTCAATATTATAAGTTTTCCTTTAATACCTTAAAAATTATTTGAAAATTTTACAAAGATTTTATATATTTTGTTTATTTATTGAATTAATTTATGTTTTTATATTTTATTTCTATCTATGTTTACTTGACACAGGCTTGTATTTAGCATTTTTATTGTATTGTGTTTAAAATTAATGTCATAAAACATAAGTAATGGCATTCATGTTATAAGTCATAGGGTTTTCTCTTTTTCAGTGATAAAAGGTCTAACTGGGATCTCTCCTAAGTAAAAGTTCATGGTTGATGAGGGTATTCACTTGTGTCAATAATATCTAAAGCTCATAATTATTGTTGTAATGACGAACGATATGTCCAACATTTCATTTTTTTTTACAATTTATATTTATTTATTGTATTTGTGAAATACATATATCTCATTAAAAGCTCAACATGTCACTTTCCAAAATTGATCCTAGGTGGAGAGAATAGCATTCCTCCTACCAATGGACCCAAATAGACCTAATTGAGATTTATTTTATTACTTATTTTAGCATGGTGTTCCTTAAGTGTTTTGGATTCATTTAAGTATGTGTTGAGCCTCATTTTGTTATCATTCTTGGCATTAAAATAACACATTTTAAATGCATATTTTATTATCTTTTGTGTATTTTTTGTCATGTAGATCTTATTTAGCGCAAGGTAGGAACAAATTTAATGTTTATACAACTTTGTTCATTATTATCTTTTCTTATGGTTTTATTAATTAAAATTGGCATTATGTGAAGTATAATTAATATATTTATTAATTAATGTATTTGTTTGCACAATCACAGTTTTTATCCAAGCTCGCAATGGACATATTAGTGGAAATTATGCATGTTTTTAATCAGCCTGTTAAACAAACCAGCAAGTAGACACATGTTCAACCAGACCTATGCATCACTATTCAGCTTGCCCATAACCAAGGAAACAGAAACCTAGCTCATTGCGCAGCTGGACTAGGGGAGGAAGATACCTGTGTGCTGGCCTGTTATCAGTTAAACAACCTTTATGATTGGCTAAATATAGAGAGCAGTTGACCACTAAAGGTCCGACTTGCTCATCTTTGTAAACAATATATATTCAGCCTCTGCGTGAGAGCTCGGCTAACAGTTCCAGTTTATGCATGTAATTTGTTCCTAAGCACACTGTAATTTTGTTCCATATTTTGAATAAGAAGTCTGTACATTCTGTCGTTCATGGTTGCGTTTGCATAGACGTTAGACAGGCATCCCTTGATTGCTCAGACGACCCCTCAACAACCACTGGCTTCCATGTCTGTATGTGTTTTTGTTATTCTCTCTTTCATAGATAAGTAGTTTTATTCTAATTTGTTTATGTGATTATGTTGTTGTAAATGTCTATTTATTTATTCGTTGTAACCTATGTTTATTGTAGTTGATGTAATTTACATTATGATGTTAATGTAATCTTTGTCTATAAAATTAGAGTGACCGGTCACGCAAAGCTTATTTCCAGTTTTTTTTTCAACTTTCTTTTTAGTTTAAATGCTTAAAGTTATTTTTACAATTCAATAAAATTCAAGTAGTTTGAGGTTTTATTTTCTTGTTTTCGTTATTTTTCCTTTGTAGTTAATTAAGTTTTGATTTCTAGTTTGTTTATTTCATTAAGTTACTGTAAATGTTTGTTTCATTTGCTTTCTATAATGCATTTATTTTTTCTGAAATAGTTAGATTGCGCACATAGTTGTTTTCTGTTTTGTTTCTGCCATTTCATTTCCAGCTTATTATTTAGTTTTGTTCATAAGAAGATAGAGTAGATTGTTTTTATAAATTTAATAGATTGAATTCTGTTTATTTCTTTCCTGTTATAAGCTTGTGCAATTCAAATTCCAGTTTGTTTATTATTCTGCAATGCTTTTCTTATTTTTATGTATTTGTTTAAGTTTATTTTATTGTTAAATTTGATGATTAAATAGATTTATTTATTTCCTTTATGCATTGTATAAACATGTGCACAAAATAAGCTGATAATTAGGTCATTTAGGCACTTTTACTGTTTTCTATACACAGACTGCTATCCAGACCGCCTGTTCTGCCTTCCATTCAGACCATCTGTTCAGCTTGTTAACCAGTTGTCTATCACAATTTGTTATCCAGTCATTAGTTCAATCTGTCATCCATCTTTTCGTTCAACCTTTAATATTTTTATTCTGTTTTAAGTCTATTTAAACTCCTATTTCTTTGATTTTTGAATTCTGCTATATTTGGTAATTAGGTAATAGTTATATTAGCTTCTAAGACCTTAGGTTAGAATATTTTAAGGTACTTATTAAAAGCTTTACCCCTAGTTTGTATCTCTCTTCAATTAAAGCATGTTTTAAATTATGTTTTGTTTCCACATTTAACATTGTTGTGATATTTGATAAATTCATCTATAGTTTAGTTTAATTGTTGTTATGTTCAATTTAGGGTTAGATATGTTAATTTCTAGAAAATACACCAATACTTTGTAGATTGATACTAGCATAGGATTTATTTCTTTAATTGCGAATTGATTAAAAATGCTTATAATAGGCTAGAATATTAGAGAAGCCTTCTTAATTAAATTTTCTTTATTGAATTTTCTACTTGCTTCTTTATTTATTTTTGTTTGTTTATTTCAGTTTCTGAATATATTTATGAAAGTTTTTCCATTCTTAGATTAAGAAGAAGAACAATTAATTAATGAGTGGTTTACTTTCTTAAAATAGTTTTGTTTATATCTTTACTTCTCAATATTTGTTAATTGGAATAGTTTCATATTATCCTAGTATGATGTTAGTTCAATTACATTAATAATTAAATTCTTAGGAGTCTAACTCGGTTTTTCATTTTGAAAGATCTTTCGATCTTTTGATTGTTAAAATATTTCTACAACGCCCTAGGACCCCTCTACCTTCACATATATTTTGTAGCAACTCTAAGTCTACCAACCCCGATTAATAATTAAATATTAGGTGTATTAATCTCATCAATATAACACCCAACATTTTGGCGCTGTTACCGTGGAGTTGTTTTGTAAGGTAGATAGATAGAATTTCCTTATGAAGTTTAGTAATAGGCTGGTGGCAGGGGAGCGATAATACAAGAGGTAAGAACATGCGCATCTGTTATAACAGGTGCCCCCAAATCCAACAATAAAAATAGTCTAGGTTTTCTTTTAGTTTAGTTTTTTATGAACAGAGTCTAGGTAGATAAGAATAAATAGGTTGCCTTTATATTACACATCAAGAGGGAGGGGAAAATGGTAAGACGCAAAGATGACTTCACTACGGAACTTCTGTAGTGTAACTGCTAGACGCATCCACTATAGTGGGGTACCCCCAAGCCTTGTTGTTCCTTTTTCACACAAATGTGTTTATTTTATGAAAATTTTGATCTATTTCCCTTAAAGTGTACTTTTCTTTTCACAAACATAGATAGTTTACTTTTTCATAAGTTCAACACGATGTACGTGTGCCTTTAGGTAATTTACTTTCGTACAATTTACTTGTATACAAGTGTAGGACTCATTTCACAATTAAATCACTTAGTGGCGTTGTAAGAACCACCCATCTTGCTAACAAAATTGACAGGAGCATTTGAAAGAGGGACCCCAATATAATACATGAAAACTATTTATATTGTGGGAAGATATGGTAGGAGAGAAGGTTGAAGAAGTTGTTACCTTTGAATTCCCTATTAGAGATCCAGGAGGAGTGGCACAAACACAGTACGTTCCCCCATCTATTTTACCAAACTTTCACGGATTAGAGAATGAAGACCCTGATGAATTTTTATTTCAATTGGAGATACTCTGTAGAGCATACAATGTTCAAAATCTAAAAAAAAATCCTCTTACGTTGAAAGGAGCATCCCTCCGATGGTTCATGGTCCTAGGTGGGAATTGCATTCAAACTTGGGAAGAAATGAAACGTATATTTTTGCAAAGATACCAAGACTATTGTAGGGTCAATGAGGACCTCTTTGAAATGATACGAAAAGAAGAAACTTTGGAAAATTATGTCGAACACTTTCAATACAAGCTTCAAAGATCAAAACTAAGACAGTCAGGGAAGGACACCTTGAAAAGACTTTTACTCAAAGGCATAAAAAATGAATATTTAGAAATTTTAAATCTGATGGGAACAGGAGATGTATTTCAGTTATCATAATGACAATGTTTGTGAATTATGTATAAGGTATTAAAGGGGAGAATTAAAGATTAGTAAGAACATATCCTCTTCTCAGTTGTTGCACCCTCATCTTAACCCCTATCAACCTGGTTCACAAAGATTTTTAGTCTCATCTGATGGCCATGGGGATAATCTATCTTATGTTGCAACACTTCCTGTTCCTCTACACTTTCCATGAGATTTTCAACAATATCGTATTTTCCAGGAAGGATCAATTCCACAAGACAATCAATTGCACCGACCACAATCACCTTCTCATAAACTTCCTCTATTCCCTACGCACATTCTTGTTCAATCCATTCCACATTCTAACAACAATAAAGCAGTACAATATGCTTACAGTGTTGGACTACAACATTTATCCACCCTACCTACCTCACCAACGCTATTGCAAGAAATTCATACGAGATTTGGAGAGGTTATAGATCAAGGAATTATAGAGACTACGGAAGAAAGTGAAGTTTCTACTTGGCCTTTTCCACAAGAAGATAAGATCAACATGGAATGCATCTCATTTGATGAGGGACAACCATTAGAACCTGAATATCCCCTATCACCAAACTTAGATTCTGTATGCATTTTAGGGTTTAATGACAGACCTCGTAACATAACAAATGAAGAAGAGAATCCAGAATACATAAGTTATATTGAAGTATGGTTCCAAGACAGAACTAAGCCACGGTACCATCCTCTTTTTCAATGTTTATTGCTGCTAAATCAAACAGGTTGGTTGATTCTTCATATCCCGACAATCACTGTAATATTTTTCTTGTATGTGGATAAAGGTATATTTTTAATTTTATTTCGAACATGGTTACATTGGAAGAATTCCTATACTTGAATACAATTGTTTTCTTTCTTATTAGTAGAATATGATATATATGTAAATATGTGTGTTTGTTTCTTTCAATAAATAAGAGTCAATTTTGATAAAATTGATTACATGTGACTCTTTTGTTTTTATGTTTTTATGAATAAATTGAATCATCTAACAAGTGGTTTTGTAGTTTGATTACAAGAATTTTATCTATAAGCAGTACATGGAGTATTATTTGGAATACAGAAGTACGCTAAAACACTTATAAGGTATCTTAACTTTTCTTGGGGTACTTTTGAAATTTACAGCTTATAGTGACAATTAGAATAATTCCTTGTATATCATTCTTAACTGTTTCTTTTATGATTCATATAGTTTTTGGTATTTTGATTCAGACATGTATATTTCTGATTTTCTATTTTGAACAGTTGCTTGAACAGACCTTCTATCATTATCATCTTTTACAAATATCACCTTACACCTATGGATTACTAGTTCATCCTATACATCAAAGCTTGTTTCTTAAGTATCTTTTGTGATAACTCGAGAGCAAAGTGGAATTTTTATCTGTGGAGAATATTACTTTACTTTATAAAGAAGAAAGACTGTTAAGATAAAGAACAACTTTCAGTTATTCTCTTTCAACATGTTTTATGATCTGGCCATTATGAAATTACTTATAACTTCATTTTGAAAAATTGAATTATGTGTTTAGCAGGACTTAACACGCTCTACTACCAATTGGCTTCCATATCTTTAATATCATTACATAAGGCAAACTCGTCAGGGTACTGAACACACTCGCTGGCAGCGGGTCAATGTTGAGTAAAAACCTTATAACAGGAAGCTCGATAAATGCAAGTAAACTCGTCGGGGTATTGAACAGGCTCACTGGCAGCAGGGCTATTCTTGCATGGTACTAAGATAAACCCGTCAGGGTACTGAACAGGCCTGCTGGCAGCGGGGCAATATCTAGTAAATGAGACCTGGTTAATACACCACTATACACATAGTTCATCAAATTGTGATAATATATGAAAAAATTATGTCATGGCCAATTGTTTATAATGTCATTTGAGAATGGCTCTAAGTTGACTTTGGCCCAGCCGTCTAATTCCGTATATATCTAAGATGTCATTATCTTAGAAATGGGACCTATAGCTGTAAATCTCACACACTCCAGGGTACACTTAACATACTTGACTTTGACAGGATATCTTTACAATGAGGCATGGATGGCTAGTTTTTCCTATGGTTTTCTTTTAATTATATTATTCTCATTTTACATGGTCTTTCTTAGCACTATTTTGTTTTTCATGAATATACATATATCTGAATCATTTCCATTTACTAGCTAGTTTTTCTTTTTTATAAAATAATAAAACATCATGATAGCACTCTTTTTATCTGGAACAATCGAATCTTCTTTCTCATGGCTTGAGGACACGCCATACCTTTGGTTTGGGGGGGAGGATTAGGAAAATTAGACTGTTTTTATTTTTCATTAAGGAAAATTAGACTGTTTTTATTTTTCATTATATATGACACATTTATTTATCTATAACAAATGATGAGTATTTTTCAGGATAAATTTGTAGAAGACCAATATGGAGGACTATATAAAGGATCAAAGGATAATCCAAATGAAATGCCAAATTGACGATCTCAATAAAACTTGGTGATATTATAGCATTAATGATTAAAATTTGTTAACCAATTTTTGTTTTTGGCAAAAACAGTTTTTACCTCCATGTGAATGCTTCGAACTTAAAAGTTTTTTTTTTCAATTCACTATTAGTAACCCTATCCTTTTACCCAATTATGCATGAAAACTATCAAATGATTGATTTTCTTATTTATGATCTATGCATCCAGGTTATATATTCAACCTGTCCAAAGTTTTACTTTGGTCATGGTTGAACTAATTATAAACCTTATGAACTCACTCATTTATGCATATACCCGTTGATGGCTCACATCTCGGAGTTCACAATAATAGCATGATCTCTCAAATAGGCCGAATTTCTTGCTAGCCCATCGTTTTTATCACCATTGTTTTTATAGAGTTGTTTTTCCTACCCTCTACAAAAATCCTTTATCATAACTATTGAACAAATGTCAAATTGTTTTGAACATGGGAGCTATCAAATTAAGACTTTATACAAAGTTTGATATGTCATTTTGAAAGCACAAGTCGTCAGACTGAAGTTTAAAGTGCTTTCTTCCTAAAAATTATTTTTCTTTTGCTCAGTGGGACCTAGCATTTCTCCGGTTTGGGGGAATGTTGAGCCTCATTTTGTTATCATTCTTGGCATTAAAATAACACATTTTAAATGCATCTTTTATTATCTTTTGTGTATTTTATGTCATGCAGATCATTATTTAGAGAAAGGTAAGAACAAATTTAATTTTTATACAAATTTGGTCATTATTATCGTTTCTTATAGTTTTATTAATTAAAATTGGCATTATGTGAAGTATAATTAATATATTTATTAATTAATGTATTTGTTTGCAGAATCACAATTTTTAGCCAAGCTCGCAATGGACATATTAGTGGAAATTATGCATGTTTTTAATCATCCTGTTAAACAGACCAACAAGTAGACACATGTTCATCCAAACTTATGCATCACTATTCAGCTGATTGTTCAGCTCACCCAGCTCATCGTCCAGCTCATTGTTTAGCTCGTGCAGCTCATCGTCCAGCTCATCATGCAGCTCGCTGTCCAGATTTCCGTCTAGCTCGTTAAACAGGATGCACGCTGTCCATAACTGATTTTAGGCATTTAATGTTGAAACAGTTCTGCAAACGGCCTATTTTCCACACGTTCGGTTGATGGGGAATGCCTCCATTCTAGAAGACCTATCATGTATGCTTCTTGCGCTTAACACCTCTCCATGATTTCACGCATTTAAATGATGAAGGATCTCTTGCTTCAAGAAACTCACTACCGTGTGCTCTCCCTCACTCGACACCACTCCACCAGCACGCTGAAGAAGTAGTAGGGAGGAAGATACCTGTGCACTGGCCTGTTATTAGTTAAACAACCTTTATGATTGACTAAATATAGAGAGGATTCGACCACTAAAGGGTTGACTTGCTCATCTTTGTAAACAATATATATTCAGCCTCTGCATGAAAGCTCAGCTAGTAGTTCCAGTTTATGCATGTAATTTGTTCCTAAGCACACTGTAATTTTGTTCCATATTTTGAATAAGAAGTCTGTACATTCTACCGTTCATGGTTGAGTTTGCATAGGCGTTAGAAAGGCATCCCCTGATTGCTCATAGGGCCCCTCAACAACCAGTGGCTTCCATGTTCGTACGTGTTTTTGTTATTCTCTCTTTCAGAGATAAGTAGTTTTATTCTAATTTGTTTATGTGATTATGTTGCTGTAAATGTCTATTTCTTTATTCTCTGTAACCTATGTTTATTGTAGTTGATGTAATTTACATTATGATGTTAAGGTAATGCTTTTTCTATAAAATTAGAGTGACCAGTCATGCATAGCTTATTTCCAGTTTTCCTTTCATCTTTCTATTTAGTTTAAATGCTTAAAGTTATGTTTACAATTCAATTAAATTCAAGTAGTTTGAGGTTTATTTTCTTGTTTTCATTATTTTTCCTTTGTAGTTAATTTAGTTTTGATTTCTAGTTTGTTTATTTCATTAAGTTACTGTAAATGTTTGTTTCATTTGCTTTCTGTAATGCAATTTTCTTCTAAATTAAATAGATAGATTGCGCACATAGTTGTTTTGTATTTTGTTTCTGCCATTTCATTTCCAGCTTCTTATTTAGTTGTGTTCATAAGAAGATAGAGTAGATTGCTTTTATAAATTTAATAGATTGAGTTCTGTTTATTTCTTTCTTGTTATAAGCTTGTGTAATTTAAATTCCATTTTGTTTATTAATATGCAATGCTTTTCTTATTTTTATGTATTTGTTTAAGTTTATTTTACTGTTAAATTTTATGATTAAATAGGTTTATTCATTTGCTTTATGCATTGTATAAACATGTGCACAAAATCAGTTGATAATTAGGTCATTTAGGCATTTTTACTGTTTTCTGTACACAAACTGCTATCCAGACCGCCTATTTTGCCTTCCATTCAGACCATCTGTTCAACTTGTTATCTAGTCGTTTTGTCCAGTCTGTTATCCGATCATTAGTTCAGTCTGTCATCCATCTTTTCGTTCAACCTTTAATATTTTTATTCTGTTTTAAGTCTATTTAAAGTCCCGTTTCTTTGATTTTTGAATTCTGCTATATTTGGTAATTAGGTAATAGTTATATTAGCTTCTAAGACCTTAGGTTAGATTATTTTAAGGTACTTATTAAAATCTTTACCCTAGTTTGTATCTCTCTTCAATTAAAGCATGTTTTGAATTATGTTTTGTTTCCACATTTAACATTGTTGTAATATTTGATAAATTCATTTATAGTTTAGTTTAATCGTTGTTTATGTTGAATTTAGGGTTAGATATGTTAATTTCTAGAAAATACACCAATACTTTGTAGATTGATACTAGCATAGGATTTATTTCTTTAATTGCGAATTTATTAAAAATGCTTATAGGCTAGAATATTAGAGAAGCCTTCTTAATTAAATTTTCTTCATTGAATTTTCTACTTGCTTCTTTCTTTATTTTTGTTTGTTTATTTCAGTTTCTGAATATGTTTATGAAATTTTTCCCATTCTTAGATTAAGAAGAAAAACAATTAATTAATGAGTGGTTTACTTTCTTAAAATAGTATTGTTTATATCTTCACTTCTCAATATTTGTTAATTGGAATAGTTTCATATTATCCTAGTTTGATGCTAGTTCAAATACATTAATAATTAAATTCTTAGGAGTTTGACTTGGTTTTTCATTTTGAAATATCTTGCGATCTTTTGATTGTTAAAATATTTCTACAAAGCCCTAGGAGCCCTCTACCTTCGCATATAATTTGTAGCAACTCTAATTCTACCAACCCTCGTTGATAATTAAATATTAGGTGTATTAATCTCGTCAATATAACACCCAACAGTATGTCTGCTTAATATTGCATCTAACTTGCAACATGAGAATTTGTAAAATACCTACTTAATATTGCATCTAACTTGCAACATGAGAATTTGTAAAATACCTTCTTCAATTGGTGGTTATATTTGGTGATTATTTCCTTTATTATTCCTATTATGATCCAAAGGGGACATATACATGGTTAAATATTTATGATATAACCCCAAGGGAAGCATATCTTGTGTTAAGATTATATGTATATGTAATAGGGTAGGCCTAATGAAGGGCCCACATGTTTAAAGCAACATCTAGATATGGTGACCATTGTTCACCCAATTGGAGGTCCCAACCAAGAAATCAACACCATATCCAATATCAAGAGTAGTACTAGATAGAAAATTCTTATCTATATATGTAAATTTGTTGGGTCTATATTTGAGTGTACATTGAATGGAGTTTTATCCTCCCCATGTAGGTTCTACTCCAATAACATATTTATCCATTAAAATAAAAGATGGCACATTTGTGGCTCACTCATGTTTACTAAAAGCATTTAATTAAATAATATTTCTGTAAGATTGTTCAACTATTTTTCTTGCCATGTTGATGGTGCTTGGATATTTCAATGCAACTTGTATTGTGGCTATCATTGCATTTTTCATCTTCTTTATGATGGAAGAATCAAATTCCTCTCTATTATATTTTTTTACCCATTAATATGGTAGCCCTCCATACTTTAAAATGAATTCTGTATTCATCAAATTTGATGGATTTTATGCATGAGATCCAATGAAGGAGCCTAGTTACAAAATAAAAATAATGCAACAATTTTATCACAATTAATACAGTGATCAATTCATCTTCCTCAATTGCTTTAGACATTTATAATATCTAAAAAAAATACCATTTCAAATAAAGAACATACATACATATTCATCACATTTAAATAAAGAATCCCATTTCAAATAAAAATACATAATACATATTATACTTTCAAACAAGATGATGTACTTTCTACTTCACATTACAAAACCTTATACCACATAAATATCAAACACCCTATCATCGTAGAATGCAATTATATTACTTCAACATTAAGAGCTTTCTCTATTTGTCTTTAGAATGCTAGGACTCCTTTCTATATACCCATCACCCTTTTGTTTTGCTGCAACATTATAAATTATTCATATATTCTCAGCCTTGTAATTATGTGTACAAAGATTTCTTACATATATAATTTTTTATATAAAGGATGCTATAATAAAAATAAAGTTAAATTTATGGTCAAAGAATAAAGGAATAATGCATTCATTAAAAATAAATTTATATATATATATGGATAATTTTTAAAGATTTTGTGGAAATATTTTTGATAATAATAAACTTAACACTTATTCATCCATAAGTTTAAGTTGTTAATTTTTTTATTTAGTTATTTCATTTTAAGTGTATTATTATTTACATATTTAGAGTTGATTTAAGTATACAAATATTTAGATATAGACATAGATTTTAATTGTGATTTAAAGTGTAACAATATTGTTGGGAACAAAATAATTAGTGATGAGAAAACTTATTATAATTTTAAAGATAAATGTCAAAACATTGAACCCTAAGATTAGGATAAGAAAAATTCTTCATAACCTATAATGAAATACTTTGTCTCTTGGTTTTCTTTGATTAAGCATAGTTGTTT
>LPNX010201212.1:92200-111203 GCA_001517045.1 Pseudotsuga menziesii
TGACAAGCTCCTATATAGCATTACTCTCCTCTCATATGGATTCCATATACCACCAATTTTGTTACCAATTATTTTATATCCATACATCTATCCTACATGTACATACCTTATAGCATTTTATGTTTATTTTCAAATTATTTGACCCGAGCAATAGCTAAATTCATTTAATTAATGACCCAATATTATCAATTATTAATTTATTGGCAAGATATCTGGTATAAGAAATATGATAATAAAATATTCTAGTAGGAAATTAGGTGAACATGAAATTTAAAAGATTTTCAATATGGGAATCTAGAAAAACCTTTTAAATCCATCATAATTTTGCAAAACCCATAACCTATGCCTCTAAAACCAGCATTAGTGATTATTGAGGGTAATTAAGATGATGGGAGAAATAAAAACCTATTAACTTTGACTTATGACATGTAGAATAGACTTTTGTGAAAGAGGTTGGTTAAAATAAGGAAAACCATTTGTACATGTTATAGTGAAGAGTGAATATTTTACTAGTAAACAAATAAATTATTTAGTTTCAATAGTTTATTAATTGTATTTTTTTATTATATATACTTTTTATACAGCTAATAAATATTAATATGAATTTTATAATAAAATCTATGAATAAATAGGAACATAAATTATATATTAAAAATTACTTAATATATTCAATCTATTTTCATTCACATTAAATTATTTTAAATTTTAAATAATACAATTTTATTTTCTTCACAATACTTTAATAAATATTTTAATTTAATACTTGTTTTCATAAATTTACATTGCTTAATTAACATTATACATTATTGTTATATTATCTTTATTTTTAAAATGAGATCATACTTTTCTCACGATACTTTAATAATTATTTTAAGAATACTTGTTTTCATAAATTTATATTGCTCCATTAACATGTTATATTATTATTATATTATCTTTATATTTAAAAGATAATTTTGATAATTGATAATTTTAAATACACATTTTATCTTCAAATCTCTACACATAAAATATGATAATTTATAATTTTAATTATTTAAAAAGAATACATGATCTTTCTTCCATACTAAATGGAATCTACTACAAGAAGAGAAGGATGACACCAATAGACCCACTTAAAAGCTAATCCTTGAAGATTCTTCCATACTAAATTTATCTTTCATATTATTATAGATCTCTAGTTTATATTATTTTCATAACATACTTTTAGTTATTTAAAATATAATAAAAAATTAATAGTATTTTTTAAATTTTATATATATTCAAATTATTTATAATATTATTCATTTTATAAATAATCAAATTTATTTATCATTTTTATTTTATCAATAATTAAATTTATTATTAATAAAAAATTATAAAAAAATGATTATATAAAAAAAAATTACACATTTCAAATTTATTTTCAAATTCAATGATATGTAGATTCAATTAATGAATGATCAAATCGACTCTTGTGAAAGTGAATTTTTAAGCCCAAGCCGAACGCTTTTTTTAAGGGGACGGCGGCTCTCGAGGCTTCGTCGTCTGTCGAGAGCCTGTCGGGAGCAGTCATTTGTTATATTTTAATTTTTTTCATATTCTGAAACCATTTCGACTAAGAATTTAATACGGTTGAAAACATTTGGAACGAGTCGGCATTTGGTATGATTAATTTTTTAATGTATTTTATTTAACAATGTTGAAAACATTTGGAACGGGCGGGCATTTGATATAATTATTTTTTTAATATATTTTATATAATGATTATTTTATAAAGTGTTTTCAGATAGTTAAAGCTAAAACAATAAAATGTTTTTTTAGTTTTAATTAAAAAAAAGTATTTAGTTAAATGAATCTTATTTAAATATGGTTTTGAATATGTGATTTTTATTATATCGTAAGTTTTTTAATAATAAAATAAATTTAAATTTTTTTATTATAATATAGTATTTAGTATTATCTTGTAATTTTATAAAAGAAATTATTATAATATATTATTTAGTATTATTTAAGGAAGCATTAGTTTAATATTTCATAAAAGTATATTTTTATTTTTATTTCTATATTATATTGTATTTAAAAATTATAAATAAATAGATTTTTTTATATTTAATTGTAATTAATATTAATAAAATAAAATATTGATTATATTTTATATTTTAAACATTTAACGTGAAGTTTAAGAAAATTGAATTATTGTTTTATGTGTAACTAGGAAATATTATGGTTATGGTTATTGTTTTATTTATTAAGTCTTTTTTAAATTGTAATTACATTTTGAGCATAATAATTTAAGTGGTTTAAGTTTTTATATTTTATATTTTTTGGAGTTATTTTTAGGAAGACAAATTCTCCAGTTGATATGTGTGGTAAATGTATATTTCATATTATAAAATCACATGTTGTATATATATACACCTATTTTATCTTGAAAAATATATTATAAAATATACATGGTTGGACTATATGTGAATGGGAAAATAATACAACATTCTTGGTAGCGAAGCATAGATCAAAGCATGTATGAATTTTATATTTCTCTTTAACTTTACTGGAAATTATGTGTAGCCATTGCTGTAGGGAGTCTCTTTTTTTAACCTATTTCCAAATCCATTTTCTCTTCTAGAAAAGTAATATAATAAATAATTTTAAATAGTTACTAATTTAGACTTTAAACCAAATATAATAATATATATAGTTTTCATTAAAATTTACCATTTTTCTCATAAAAAAAATAATATTATAATAAAGAAACAGTTACAAATATTGGATGCCATGTTTTAAAGGGCGTCTTCACCTCGAATTGCATTGCATTGGTTGTGAGGGCTTATAGAATTCACACAACCCATCTCAAGTGGGCCTAATATTTGGGGGAATTTAACTAAAGATAATTTAGGTTATAAGAAGAAACAACTCCAATTGTAGAACATGTCATAAAAATAATATGTATAATAAATTAGCATACATTCTAGAGTCAAAATTAATATAAATAAGCTATTATTTTATAAATGATCAATTTTTTTAAACCAATATATTTTTCTCTTTTAACATATTAAAATTATATATATATTTTAAAATTTAATATTTAAAATTATTTAACTATTAGTTATCTATATAAGTGATGTATAATTAAAATTTATTATATTATTATTAAGCTTGAATATATTATTTATAAGTATTTCTTTTTGAAAATTTAATTCAAGATAATTTAGATTAATTTTTTTTTTAAGTATACAACATGTTATAAAAATAATATATTAGAAGAAACTACTAAAAAATTATGTTAGACGAAAAGTTTTATATTCATTTTCTTTCTAATTTTTTTATATTAAAATATTTCTCTATTAACATAAAAACAAGCTTTAAAGTTATCATAAATAAGCTATCATCCTTTTTATTATTTATTTTGATTTTCAAATTGTTAAACTATTTTTTCTAATATATAAATTTATTTACATAGTTTATTACATCACTCTTAAAAAATAATATATTATAAAATGAACATAAATCATAAATAGTTAATATGTTTTAAATTTGTATATAAATTTAAAATTGGATCTTTATTTCACATTGAATTTTATAATAAGTATTAGATGAATGCCAATGCCAAAATATAACTACAATTTATCATTCCAAAAATAAAACAATTTAGTTATTTAACATTTTTATTTAGACACGAACTAAGTTGCCTTTAATGCACCTTTTTTATGACTTTGTAAAAATGACATACCTTATATTTATACTCAATGCATAAATTACAAAATAGCATTACAAAAGGAGGACATAAAAAAGAGAAAAAAAGTAAGAAGCATAAAGTTAATATACTTATATAAACTACTTCATAGTATATGGGTGTGCCCTTATAATGTAATTAAGAGATATTCAAGGGACATGTCCATTTAATGTAATTAAAGTATATGCAAATATAATTACTTAAACAAGGTTATTAGATTGGTAAAAGAAAGAAAGACCCATTTTACCTTATGGTTGGCCCATGTGTAAGGAGGATTGGAGATACACTTTTATGGTTGGAACATATATAAGCTATGTGAGGAAAAATTATGTGTGTATGGGCCCACCATAGAGGTTTAATAGAAAACTTAACTTTGTAAATTTAAATATTTACCAAACAAATTAAACAAAAGTTTTTTTATTAAGCATTTGATTTCTATCCCTTAAGCATGTATTATCATTTGGAGTAGAGTTTGAATTTTGAAATTTTAAATGTAAATTGATATTAAAATATGAAATAAATTAAGATATTAAATTTCATGTTTGAATAAATACATTATTATTATTATAGTGCTTATTAAATAAGCAGTTTTTTATCATGTGGAATACACAATATATCCTTAAATTTGTATATGTAAATCTACATCATGAAATAGTGACATAAGGATCATGGTATATTGAAACTTCTATTTATGTAAAAAGATAAATGCATTTTTTTCTAAGATATAAATATCTCTACCTCTTAAACTCAATTCCACATGGTAACACATTCTTATTCAATAAAAACTAAGTGTTTCATTGAATACATACATCACAAAATCAATTCTACCCATGCTATAAGCATTTTTTCAGGAAAATATGTGAAAAGTCAGTAATAGCTATTTATTGAAAACAAGCATATTCACATTGCAACCAATACACCATGATGTAACTAGTAGGAAGAACCACTCTCTTGTTATTGCTTTCATTTGAATAAGGATCATGGTATATTTGGGCTTTATATGTTTTTATGGACTACTTCTATTTAATCAATATAAGATATTATTTGTATAGTGAGATTTTGATTTCATTAAAACAATTCAAAGACACATATGTTAAGAATATGAAAGGGAAACTTTCTCATATTGTAAATCAAAACATTTCCAACTATACTCAAGTATAAATCTCGCACTAAAATACAAAATATATATTTTTACAATCTCGACATTTTATTGTTTGTCATCATTGGAATCTAGTCATGCAATGCTTAATAAATTTGCATTTCTAATTTGATGATGTTGATTTTGGCATTTTCATGTTTGCCATCACTAGAATCTAATTTGCAACTCATGGGAATTCTTGCAAATAATAATAACAAATACATGCTCCAAGCAATGGCTATTCCTATTGCATGATCTGTCACAAATTTCACCAAATGGTTCAAATGCACAATAAGATGATGACCATCAACCAGAAAAACAAATATTCTTTTGTGTAGGGAAGAGAGTAATGTTATCCTACAAATTATGGTTCTAATCAAGATTAGTAAATGGTGTATGCAAACTGGTCATGTAAATTATATACACACTTGGATCTATCTCTCCTAAGTTACTACCCTATGTTGTCCCCACATATAATAATTACATTGGGCCTCCATGGGACCAATCTCAACCAAAGCACATATTAATTCCACCCATAAATTGCAATAACAATAAAAAAATCCCCCCCAAGATCGCTTGGGAATTGACTATACATAAAAACCACGAATTGACATTAACAAGGTCAACCATTGAAGTTGGTAACAATGAATGCCAAGGATTGACCTTCATAGCAATGCCATGCACTGCAACATTAGAAGGAATGTGAATTGCACTATCGTTCTCCCTAGAATGCTTTGCAAAGATGAAAGACACTTCATATGTATGACTTCAAAAAAAGGAAGAGGCACACCGTCATTCTTTGTCCCTTTCACACTTAAAATTGCAAACCTCAATCCCTGCACTCCCCCTACCAAAGGAAAATAACAATGTTGATTTCCAATATAATTAGATTCAAACTTGCCAGTTTTCCCTTATAATTTTTAGAATATGTGTAATTTTTTAATCTTGTAATGTTCAGTTTTAAAAATTACTAAAAGGGGCATGCCTTGGAAAGTTTTTTTGCCTTTTGACTCCACTAGGCCGACGAGGAAGGATTATTTTCCAAATAAAGTCATTCCAAATATAAATAATATAAATAAATTACATTGTCACTTTTTAGAAATAAATCATTATATAATTCTTTTTGGAAAAATTCAAAATGGATTATATATATAAATAAATTACAATGTCATTTTTTTATAAATAAATCACCATATAATTTTTTTTTGGGAAAAAATCAAAATAGATTATATATTGAACAATATAAATTATGAAACAATGTGAGAGTTTATAACATCTATAATGCCTTAAATTATGAAAGATCTGGTGTGAAGCCACGTGAGAATTTATAACATCTATAATGACGGAAAGATCTGGTATGAAGCAATGTGAGAGTTTATGACATCTATAATGGTTTCATATCACTGACTATCAACTTTCAAAATTGAACCATTCCCAGCGCTTCCAAGAAGTGTAAAGTTAAGATTGCCCTTCAATTTTTTTTAAGATGTTAGAAATGTGAGAATTTATAACATCTATAATGACTAAAAGATCTGGTTATAAGAGAGTTTATAACATTTATAATTTCTTTTAAAAAAATTAAAAAATTTAAAACCCTAACTCCACTTGACCGACCTAAAAAAACTAAAAACTTTGATTTATAATAAATAATGATTACTTATTCTTCATCCCCGAGTGCATAAAAGAGTGAGATCTTACTTCTCCTAAGGATAAACCTACTTAACAAGTTTGAAACTTGTAGAGAATTGAAAAACTCTTACCGCAGATTTCCTATTGGTTGGTGTGGATTAGACATTAATAACATTATCATCTTTCTTAACTAGTATAGATTTAACAATAGGTTATGATTAATATTCAATGCATTAATGAGGAGTAAGGAGTTTCTTATGGGTGGGTAAGGTTCAATTTTCATGAGGGTCGATCCTAGAGCCATGGGGGAACTTTTAGGTAGTGATCAAACGTGTGGTTCCAACTAGAGAGATTATATGAAATGATATCATGACTCACTGACACATAAGTGGATCAAATCCCACCCCCATGTCCTCCTTTAAAAATATTTTCTCAATCCTAGTGAATATCTCTCCCTCTCCTACCTACTCCCTTTTCTGGGGCATCCATCAAGGAGATCCCCTATCCCCTTTTATTTTTATTTTCATGGTCAAGGGCAGGGGGAGAACTTTAAAAGTGGTTATCAGTGACAACCTCCTCTCAGGTTTGCACCCTGCTAATGATGATAATATTGCCTCACACCTCCAGTTTATGGATGATACCTTGCTACTTATTGTTGCCTTAATGTGTGAAGTGTGATGCCTCAAATCGTTGCTCAATGCCTTCTTGAAAGCCTTCAACCTCTCTATAAATAATGATAAGTCTAAGCTCTCTTTCTTCAATGCTCTCATTCGCCTCTAGCTCCGAATTTCTAGATTTCTCCTCTTCAAAAGAAGCTCTCTCCACTCTAAATATATGGGGTGCTCCTCTCATCTCTTTGGCCACTGAGAACAAGGCCTAGACCAATCTCATTGCCAATATGGAACAACACCTTTCAATTTGGGCCTTCAAATCTCTCAATCTTGCAAGTCATTTCATTCTTCTCAACTCGGTGCTATGTGGTATGTGATCTTACCTCTTCTCCATATTTACTATTCCAAAAAAAATTCTTAATGAAATTTGATCTTTGCAAATAATTTTTTGTGGGGGAATCAAAAGAAAATGGGAGAAAATGGGCTTTAGTTATTTGGGATAAGCTTTGCAAACCAAAGCTAATGTGGGGCCTTGGCATCAAGGACCCATAAGTCAAAAATAAATCCATGTCATCCAAGTTGTGGTGGAGGTAGATCACCACTCCCAATGCGCTTTGTGCTAAAATTTGGAAAAGTGAATATGCTAGTAACATTGGCCAACAAGACCTCATTCATATGCAGGACTCCAATTCAAGATTCTTAATCTAGAACACAACTTGGCAAAACATATAATTAATCTAGAAGCATGCTTTTTAGGAAATTTGAAATTGTCAAATTGCCCTCTTTTGGGTAGTTTCATGGTAGCAACAAGCAAAGCTAATCTCCCTACCTTATAGTGTCCAACTCAATCAACCTACAACCCAAACCAATGGATTTCTTGTCTCCCACTTATGGAAACCTACATTGGTTGATTCACGATGGTGCTCATGGAAGGAGAGACCCTATCAACATGTCAAATC
Organism: Pseudotsuga menziesii; assembly: GCA_001517045.1. Classification (NCBI taxonomy): domain Eukaryota; kingdom Viridiplantae; phylum Streptophyta; class Pinopsida; order Pinales; family Pinaceae; genus Pseudotsuga; species Pseudotsuga menziesii. Next base: position 100,253 of record LPNX010201212.1, read on the forward strand.
TCACTTGATAGTGTTAATTAAAGACTTATATGGTAAATTTAATATAAGACTTATAGTTGTCTCTTACTCTTTGTGTCTTGACACATTTAATATTTTATGGTTGTCTATGTTCCTTACCCAATTTGTATTATAAGGTGAGGATGTGCATGCATAATAATCCTTAGTTATGACTATGAGATGATGATTTAAAGGGAAGAGGATGTAAAGACAAGTAATTTTTATATGTATTTTGGTGATGTTGAGGAAAAATATTGTGAGAAACTACAAATGTTTGGAAGGACGGAGGGAGATTACATCACGATCATGCCACCCATCAAATTGAAGGCTATTCTTGAGCCAACAATTGTTTTTTTAATTTTATTAATAACCATTGTTTCTCCATATTGTGGCCCAATGACACCTCTCTATAGCAATGCATAAATCGACCTCTGCACAGTTTGTGATCCTAGCTACATGCCATTATTTGTATTTGTATGACATTGAGTGTTTTTATAGTTGTCGTGAGTCCATGGTATTCATGCAAAGGAGGACTCATCAAACCATCCTTTTGAATTTCATTTTGACAAAAAAAGATTGAACATTAGTAGCGAGGTTCGCATAGGTAGCAGGAACAAAGTTTTTAGCTCGTTCTGGGCTTAGTAGTAGACTAGTAGTTGTTCTTTTATGTTATAGTCGTAGTTTTTGACACATTGTCACACTTTAGATTGCAGCCCCAAGTGACTCAGGAGTGAGAATCACATCTCGATGGTTAGAGCCTAGTAGTCTTAAATGATTACTCATCAATGATTATTGGTCATATTGCACAGCTAAGCAGTGAGTGCATCACATGAGTAAGTGAGTGATTATAATTTATCATATTTCCAATATTTTGAATGATGAGTTGAACTTTATAGCATAGGAATTTCAACATCTTGATAAATTTATATGGATAAGTAATTTCAAATGTTGCCCTTCTTTTGAAATGTTGATATAAATTATACCCTTCTTAATTGGAAGTGTAAAATTCAAATTTTGAAATTTTTTTGAAGGGCAATTTTAACTTGTTGGGAAGGATTCAATTTTAAACGTTGATAATCACTAATACTAAACCAGATATTTCCGTCATTATAGATGTTATAAACTCTCACATTGCTTCATACCAGTTCTTTCCGTCAATATAGATATTATAAACTCTCACATTGCTTCATAGCAGATCTTTCCGTCATTATAGATGTTATAAACTGTCACATTCCTTCATATCAGATCTTTCCGTCATTATAAATGTTATAAACTCTCACTTTGCTTCATAATTTACGGCATTATAGATGTTATAAACTATCACATATTTCAAAATTTGTAACAATCCTTCCTCGTCAACCTAGTGGAGTCAAGCGGCGAAAAAACTTTTCAAGGGCATGCCCTTTTTAGTAATTTTTAAAACTAAACATTACACAACTAAAAAAATACACATATTCTAAAAATTAGAAGGGAAAATGTACATATTTGAAATCCACAGGGCACAACAAAAACAAATTAAGCCAAAGACAGGTAATTTCAAACACAAATTATACTTAGATGACCAGAAAAACACATTAAGTCAATCCAATCCACGAGGAAGGTCCTGCAAAAGCTTCCAAATATAGAATTTATATTTAGATGTAGAAATCTGTTCAATGGTTAACCTGCGCCACCAGATATTTGTTAAGCTTGGAAGCAAAATCGTGCAAATTCTAGCTAGGGAATAAACAACAAAACCCTACAAAATTCACCAAAGATTTCGAGTTGTCCATACACAGCGGATGATTTATTCCATTTTGACTTCAATCGTCTTAGGTTTCTTCGGCTCTGGCCGGGAAGCTTGGGCACGGTGACCGTCAACACTCCATCAGTGAATTTCCTCATGAACTTTTCCACTCTGCTTTCCATGGGAATGTATTTCACTTCCCCTTCTTCCTTTTCGTTCCTCTTCCGCTCACCACTGATGTTCATAAAATTCTCGTCCTCCACTTGAACCTTCCAGGGCACATCAATACACATTTCAACAATACCCTAGCAAATGTCCAAAGCATAAGAAAGAAAACAGGGAAAATTTTGACGATCTTGAAGGAGATTTAAGCTTTATGAGATACTTTGATGTCGCTGGATTTAAGGCCGGGCATGTTGGCTATAAAGACGTAAGAGCTGGGGTTTTCTTTAATATCCACGGGAGTGGAAGCGATGGCCTCGCTGTCACGCACATAAGAGCGAGTTGGGGCAGTAAGAAGCCTCTCCAGATCGTTTGGCATGCCGATCAGCTGCTGCATGGTGCTCAACAAAGGATCCATGACCATCTTTCAAATCTCTTGCCCTGCACAGAAAATACAGTTATTTTTCCGCATATTCTTTAATGTTTCAAACTGTGGAGAAATTTGCAAAGAAACAACTGGAAGCTAACAAATTCCCAACCTGATTTGTGCCTGTCAAAGGGCTCCTAGGCCGTCAGAGAAGGGGAATTTAAAATTTGCGGTTTTTAATTTTTGTCATTTTAATAAAAAATGGAGCTTTTAAATTAAAATTACACTAAGATAAAAATTGTCCATCAACAATTTCGACCTGTATCAGCCTCCAAGATATTTCATATCATATTAAATGAGAAGATCCAATGCGATCGGGCAAGGCATTGTTATCAGTGGCTGAGCTCGATGCTGTCATCTACATTTTTTTGATTGATGAGCTCTGTAAAATGGGCGAGCTCGATTTTTCCATAAAAATGCAGATTCTCATGGTTGAGAAGGGGATGGCCCAGATGTTTTTACCTACATCAGTTTGATTCAGGGCTCTCTGATGCGATTCTGTTGGACGAGGCTCTGGGGAGTATTGCTCTTATGGAAGTTTTGTTCAGACAAGAAGGTTAGTATTTTAATCATCCTGGATTTGGCAATCGAAGCAAATATGGGATCGTCGGATTTGGTAATATTCATCATGTGAAAATAGCCTGAAAGTGTATCTGTATTTTTCATTGTGTATCTGTATTTTTCATTGGATTAGTTTTGGTCTTGTGAAGAAGAAGTCATTTTTAAGAATATGGACTCAAATTCCATGGCAAATCATGGTGGTAACAACAGCAGCCGCCGCCATGATCATTGCTGGCCCTCTAAGATGTCGGATTGGCATTTAAAGAGTCCTTGGGACTGGGAAGGTTGCACAGGGCTTTACAGTATGGCCGAGGATAGGTATGAGAGATTACCCATGGCTGAATGGGTTTGTTCAGAAGAGGGTTATAATATTGGGAAGGAGTTATTCCGTGGGACGAACATGGTTCATGAGTCCTCGCCCCTTTCTGAGCCTCTCATGGCTGCTGGTAATTTTACTGAAGTCATCAACGACGGGAGTTTTTCAGGAAATCATAACGCACAGTTTCCTCTGGATGTCAATATTCATCAGAATCCTTTGGCTGAGGGTTCTGTAAAAAGGGAAGGCAATGGATTATTGAAGGGTTGGCTTGTAGAAGGGGTTGCAAATGGTGGTAATTTTCTTGGGGTTCCGAGTACAGCCATTCTGGTCAGAGAAATATGGTGGTAGTTGGCTTGGGTGGGACTCGGGAGGAATGACAATTATCAGAGTGCTAACGAGGGTCCCATGAGAAATAACATTAATGTCATCAAGGATGTTCAAGGGGATTCCTTAACGTGCCTTAACCTAGGAAAGCGGCAGCATTTTGGAGACTCTGCGAATCCGGCTAAGGTAATTGATCCAGTCACTGGTAATAGCACTGGCGATTGCGTTTATAAGAAGCCGAGGGCTTTGCCGGCTTCGACCGCGCAACCTCCCCGTTGTCAAGTGGAAGGATGCAACGTAGTGTTGGCAAATGCAAAAAAATATCACAAGAGACAAAGTCTGTGAAATGCATTCCAAAGTCCCCAAAGTCATTGTTCTTGGTACCGAGCAACGCTTCTGTCAGCAGTGTAGCAGGTAACTAACCAGGAGACCGTTGCACCTCACTGTTTTTTTTCTGAGTAGGTCAACATGGATCCATACAAACTAACTATATAATTTGATAATACACATGAATAATTGGGTGTTGTGGTGCCTATCTAGATTCCATGGCATAGCAGAATTTGACTACGCAGAGAGAAGTTGCAGGAGAAGGTTGGCGGGACACAATGAACGGCGGAGGAAGAACACGTTAGATTCATTGGCTAACTCCGGCAGCCAAGGTAATTTTATATAAATTTGCCTTTCCTGTTACTGTAAGGCGGAGATGTGCATGCATTCAAGCACAAGTTCATTAGTTGACAACCTATTACTTTTTGAAAACTCTAGTTTGTCAGGGGATAATTCTCTGAATTGGCCCTGTGAAACTTTCAGATGATGACTGTGCAAAAACCTCCATTGTTTATTCTTCATGTCTGCATCTTTTCGATACTTTATCAATTTGGCAGTAATCTCAAAACATTCAGCTTTGGTTGCTTCTGCTTCTCCTATAGATTTTATTTTATGACCGAAGCTTTGGAGTTCTAGCATAGCATAGGCTGCCTCTTGTTTTGAATTCCCTCAACGCCATCAAGAATGGTCTCACGTTTTTTCGTCCTCAATCCATACTTCCAAATTTATAGCCATAGATTATACTATCCGGCTTGACCATCTGTCTGAATTCCTTTTTAATTATAAACCTTAAAGCGTCTAAGCAATTGTAGACTTATTCCCCAGTCAAATAGATTGAACACAATGTAGGCAGGGATATACATTTACTTGTGCAATTTTACAAATCCCATTAAAATGACAAATCTCATTTTGCAATTTAATTTTTTGTTTTTAATTTTTGTCATCAAGTAAATGAAATGTACAATTAATTTAAATGAAATGTACAATTAATTTATTACTGTCATTTGAAATGTAAGTTTTTTGAAAGCGAAGGGCTTCATGAATATATAACCTTCTATATGAAATTAAGATCAGCCCTTCAATCTTGATCCCTGGCTGCGAAATGGCGCCCTCTGCTCCTCGGGACATGGGTGACGGCTGAGAGGACCCAAGTTGCCACTTGGTACAACCTTCATTAAATTGGGCTACAGTGCAGCAGGAAGTTTCAAAAAATCCAGCATCTAGGAGGGACTCCGTCCATAAACTTTTTGACCCACTCCAGCCAGCTGATTTAACCAACATGAACGTACATGTTAGATAAGCTCAGCCCTACCAGCCTTTTTTGAAACATACAGAAATTCTCTTCTGTGTTTCATTTTCCCAGTCTCTTTTCCCCGCGGGTATGCGAGTTAGTTTTACTGATGAGTACTCTACCCAATGGTATACTCAAATAAGAATTTGTATGAGATTAAATATATATATGAGAAATTATTGTAAAATCACAGATGTCAAATTAGCCATTACAAGAATGCATCTTGTCGGATTTTAGGATATTATTTCTTTAGTTTAGTATATAAAAAAAAACTTCGAAATCTTTATCATGAATAGTCACGATAACCAACAAATCATGGCCTAACTTCATCATTCATTTTACAAACTTTTGAAGCGATAGTGTAGCATGTTAAAAATATTGCCCAGATTGAACTTCTTAGCTTTCTCTTCCACACATTTCCAGCATACATTAATCCAACTTTATACATATAACCAGTTTTAAATCCATTGTTTAAAAAATATTTATTACACAGCAAAACAACCAAAAATTCGTTCCATGTGAAAAACAGTCGGTCCACAAAAGTATGAAATCATTAGACGATCTCGTCAAATCTGATACCCAAAAAGAAAGACAGAAGCTAAAACTGTTCACTTCAAAACTTCTCCAGAAGCAACAACGAGAAATATATTGCGATATATATATATTGCAATATCGTAGAATATACCAGTTTAAACGAGCATAATCACACTATTCGGCACTAAGCTAACCTAAGACATGTGCAAATTCCAAGTTGTTGATCAGGAGGTGCCGGACAATTGCACCATAATGAACCTGCAATTCAGTATAACAACCAGACATTAATACGAGCCTTGAGCTGGGAGTGGTCATTTAATCAGGGGAGAACCCACAATCAATGAGACATTAAGAACAATAAATAAATAGATAAATTCAAACAAGCTGAATAATAAATCTGACCAGGATTAGATGCTGCAATCACTATTCTGCCTTTCTCAGGATTCCACCCTAACCAAACTTCTTCTTGAGGCTGTAGTCCTTTCTGTACAGCAATCCTGCTCCAGCCACGCTGAAGAACGTATCTGTTTGACTTTCGCTGATATTTCAGCCTAACCTGGACGTTTAATTCTCTTCCACAGTCGTCCCAATCAAGTACAAGGAGATCCACCCCTTCTTCCATCTGAGCTTGACTCCAAATTTTAAGGAAATGACTATAAACCACAGACAAATGTATGATAAGCATACACTGAGAAGGATTTGTGTCACTGGGTGTAAGGACCTTGCTGCCTAACATTAGAATTGGATTTGCCATTAAGAAGGCGTACATAGAAAACGAGTACCAGAACGAGTACAAAGAAAACAACCCAATGTATCTTTATATAGAGTATAGCAGAAGCGAGAGCTGCTCCTATAGAAAACAACCCAATGTATAGCAGAAGGTACTGTCCTACCACTACACTGAAAGTAATTAAACCCTTCAAAAGCCACGATCTACAAGAAGCTGTGTAGATAGAAGAATGTATACACCTACTATAGAAAACACAAAAATTTCTTATTTGAAATCTCAACTAATTCTCCTTCGCCAATCATATATATCCCCTCTAGAGGACATAATAATGCATCGTATAACACTGCTCAATTTTTCCTTAATAAATGTTGTTTATCGCATTAGTAATATTCCTTAATAAATGTATGAAGGCTATCACGATTGATATTCCAGGCATTGATAATAGACTGTATGATTATTTCGCTGTGAGAGACTCTAAGGGATCTGGTCGCCAGCCCACAGCTCAGTCGTGGACATTTCGAGTTCGGAGGATCAAAGTATATGTGAAAAATATATATGATTTAGAGTTACAAACTTTTACCAAATGACAAAAAAAATCATATAACTTTATTTTATACAAATCAAAGTATACATTCCTCAGATGCCATCATGGATTCTCCAAAACATCAAGGTAAAAGTCTTGAAATTATGGATAAGTAGCTATCTATCAAAGACGCACAAAAGTATGCATAGAGAAAGACACTATACAACAAATTTAGACAATAAGAAGAAAAAAAAGTCTTTGTTCGTCACCGAGCTCCGAAACCATTAAACAACAAACGAGCATCCAAGCTCACTGATGCATATGATCATGTATGCAATAAAGAAACTATAATAATCCATAAGAAAACCCTTTAAAAGGTTATGAAGAGGTCATAAGCCAAACACCACAACAACAGAATAATAGAAACTCGTGTTTAAGAGTTGATCGAAAGCGTAACTATCAGGCTAACCAAATCCTTTCTGAGTTTCAACAAGAAAACAAACTAAGCTAACCTAAGACATGTACAAACTCTACTGGGCTCGTCACGCTGAACCCAGCACTTGCACCATAATGAACCTGCAGTTCAATATAGCAACCATATATGAATACGAGCAGGGGAGAACCCAGTCAATAAGACATTAAAACAATAAATAAATAGATAAATTCAAACAAGCTGAAAAATAAATCTGACCAGGACTAGATGATGCAATCACTATTCTGCGTTTCTCAGGATTCCACCCTAACCAAACTTCTTCTTGAGGCTGTAGTCCTTTGTGTAGAGCAATACTGCTCCAACCGCTCTGAAGAATGTATCTGTTTGACTTTGGCCGGTATTTCAGCCTAACCTTGACGATTAATTCTCTTCCACGATCGTCCCAATCAAGTACAAAGAGATCCACCCCTTCTTCCATCTGAGCTTGACTCCAAATTTTAAGGAAATTATCAACCATATACGCCTTTAGGATAAGTATACATTGAGAAGGATTTGTGTCACTGGTTGTAAGGACCTTGCTACCTAACATTAGAATTGGATTTGCCATTAGATGCGGCTCGCCCTTCCTTTGCAGAACAAGAAGGAGGACAGGATGTAGAAAACAATCGGATGTATCCTTTATATAGGATAGCAGAGTAGAGTATAGCAGAAGCGAAAGCGAGATGAGCCAGAAACCCAGAAAATTTTAATCAAGTCCCGGAATTATTCTCGCAACCGTGCTATATCCCACTTTCAAGAGACATTTTCATTAACGACAACATTATCACAGGGTAGGAATTTCCCATGACGGACACCCGTCAAAATTGCCAGTAATAATCAAAATCTAAAACGTTTTCTGTAATCTAAGCCAGAATTTAACGGTCTCGGTAAAATCTTAGCTGTATTTCACGGGTAAATTGGCCCATGACGGGCTTATACCTCTCAAATTCCATCCCTGACACATGTTTGGCAATCCACATGGGGTCTGTCCTTTTTTTTCGTGATTTAAGGTCATTGCTTTTCAATTAATTATTTGTTTTCTAACTTTGCACCCGACTCCCGATTCTATATTTTATTCTATCGATTCATGAATTTAGATGCTTTTCTAATTACGTTCATCATAAATCATTGGCCACAATGAGGTTTGATTGACGTCAATCATTTTTAATTTATAAATGAAAAGAATAAGGTAAGATGGAAATGGGTTGATCTTAGCCATTCTTCTAATCTCTTGATTAGATTTGTTTTTATGGAAAAGAGAAATAGTAATGTTGAGGCATGTGTGTAGAATGTTGTTTCATTTACCATGATGAATCCATTGGTTGGAATCAACTCTAGTGCATCACAACTTTAGGATCATAGGATGGAAACCAAAAACTGTTTTTTCTCATTAGAATGGAAGGCATTAGAGACTTAAGAAAGGTTATTGATCACACAATGGTAGCTAAGAGATGACAAAAGAAAAAAAAGGTATTTTCATGCCAAAAAAATATAATTCTTTCAACATATGCATGATATATCTACACAAAATTATTATATATGTGGTCAACCATTCAAGAAACATGCCCTGAAGTTGCAACTATTAGCCCATATAAACCCCCATGTTGTAACTAGATAGAATTCAATTATGATATTCCAATTTATAAATTATAACTATAAGCGTTTGAATTGAGTTAGAAATATAATGGTAGCAATGTGACACCTAGACTCATAAATTGACAGAGATCATAGAACAATTAGTATATGACCTAAAGATCAAGATAAAAGATCAATTGAAGAAGGTTCGTGAAGACGACCTATACATCAAGAATGACAGGCACATAGGCTTGAAGGGTTCCACTATATAATCCATCACTACAAATCCAATCACAAGAAATTCACAAATTTTCGGTTGTTATGTGATTAGACTAAAAAAAGGGAAATTTCACATTAATATTCTTTTGATTATTGGCACTTGTTTATAAGGGAAGTGTCATAGTTTGTCTCGAAAATTTATGAATGACATTGTTGAAGGTATCAACAAAACCGACTCCAAAGGTAACCCATTTAAATATGGCTAGCTCATGATGTGTTTTTTTATTTTCAATTAGGTAGTTCGTGTTAGAATTTTATCATTCAAACTAGCATTATATTAAGATCTTTAACTGAGAGAATAACAAGTACAACAATCTAACACAAGAGACAATGAACACAATGTTTTTCCTCAGGGAAACGATAAATAGAGAAAACCCTGCAACTTCCTCAGAGATAGAATCAGCACCAAAAGTAAAACCCCAAAACAGTAAGATGATCTCCCGACAGCAGTAGTCACTTTCTTTCTATCCCCAACAACTTCTTCTCCCTCAGCTATGCGCTACAACTGAATGTGAGTGAGTGTGTGATAAATAAAGAGGATTACTCTCTATTTATACTAATTCCCGACTTGACAATAACTCACTAGGGCTGACTTCACTAGGAGAGTCTAATAACCCTAGGGCCTCGGAACCGTGGGGAATTTAACCCTTGATCAATATGAGGGTTACCCACAATGACTTGACATGACTTTTTTACATTATAGAAACTCTCAATCAGAACATCGGGGCATGACATGACTCAATTACATTACAAACACATCCCGGAATAAACATTGGAGTACAATACGGGTGAGTGCACAAAGATGAGGGTCTCTTTTGGCGTGTTACATGCAATAAAAAACTGAAAAAATAGACATCCATCAACTTGCATGGATATTTTGAGACACTTACACAATGAATCTTGCGATGAGTAAAACACAAGAAATGTAGGAAATTGAATGACCTTTCCAAATAGATAATTTTTTTCTATTGAAAATGCTGTTAACTATCTGAAGTTAGATATTTTTTAATGGGCACTTTTTATTTTTTGGACAAATTATAAGGTATACGTTTTTTTGGGTGCAGCGTCTAAGTGACTAAATGATGGAATAAACTTACGAAAATCGGTATACATATAGAGAACATATAGTACTAGTGCACAACTATTTTTCCAATAATAAAAATAATTTTTTTAATTTTTTTATTTATTATCTAAGAGATCAAACCTCGAAAACGGTATGTTTGAATGCCTTAATGCAATTATTTGGAAATGGGTTTTTTATAGCATGTAGAGCTCGGTGTTCTTTAGTGCACCATACAATTTTTTTTTAAATGGTTGAGAAACAAAAGAGATATGGACGAAACACTAACAGTGTGTTTTTTGAGTTGAGGAGTGATGATAGAAGATAAATAAGAAAAAAATAGAAAAAATAATGTATTCTTGTTAAAATTTGCATATTTGGAATCTGCAAAAAAACCATATCTCTTTCTAAAATCTCATAAAAAATGGAGGTGTGCAGCATAATTAGACGAATGGCTAAACACGAGCATATTGAAAATTTGGATATAATGTTGAATTAACCATGGTTTATCATACTCCAAGGCATAAACATGCTGAATCCGAAGCAAAGTACGAAGCAGACACATAGGCATAAGAATTCCATGCAAGCATGGGTCAAGGCTCGGCCTTATCATTTGGAGGGAACACATTTTTGAATTTAAACAA